>MU770214.1:5861-33398 GCA_026770625.1 Nicotiana glauca | reverse complement strand
GGCCTAGAAACATCATCTAATTATGATTTTAACCTTTAAATTCATGGAAATTGGTTAAAAAGTGAAGAACTAGGGCTTGAGTTTTGATAATTCAAATTGGAATTTGATAGGTCATTTAAGCTCGGATTTGGGAGTTCTTGGTATGTACGGACTCTTGGCGAGACGAAGAATTCGGTAATATAAGTTTTGAAATTTTTCGAGAAGTGGGCCCAGGGCTCGGGTTTTACTAGTTTTGAGATTTTTGATATATTTCGATTGTTTTCAATTGGGTCTTGTTCCCTTAGCATATTGTAATGTATTCGCTCTTGTTTTGGTTAGACTCGACGCGCATGGAGGCCAATTTGAGGGGAAAAGGCTTCGCGAGCGAGGAATTTTACCGATTCGAGGTGAGTAATACTTGTGAATGATATCCTGAGGGTTTGAAACCCCGGATTTTTGCACATCATGGTGTTGTATTATGGTGACTTGCACGCCAGGTATGAGCGTGTGGTAGAGCACCGTTGGATATTGTGACTTGGTTCGTCCCGGTTGTTGATTTTACTGTGTGATTGACTGAAAACTACTTGATGCTATCATAATTCGGGCTGGTTGCCATGTTTTGGGCTTCATGCCGATTATTTGAATCGTTCAGGGATTGATATCACTGTTTTTGCATTACATTGCATATTATTTGATCTCAATCCAAGGTTCTAAATACTATTTTGCAACTCATCCATCTTTCTAAGATTTGAAAACTTAAATGATATTTTTCTGACATTTTGAGCTGAGAACTGCTATTTTACTATTGCCCAAGGGGCTTATGTGCATTGCTGGACTGAGCATGGGTCGGGCTGCGCACCGCAACAGTGTTATGTGAGCATTTCTGGACTGAGATATGGATCGGGCTGCACGCCGCAGTAGTATATACATATACATGCATGGATCGGACTGCACGCTGTAGTAGTATGTTATATGGATCGGACTGCACGCCGCATTAGTATATTATATGGATCGGACTGCACACCAGAGTAGTATATTATATGGATCGGACTGCACGTCGCAGTGATATAATATGTAGATCGGACTGCACGCCACAGTATTATAGTGTTTGGGCTGTAGGAGCCCCTCCGGAGTCTGTACACACCCCCAGTGAGCGCAGGGTACCCAAATGGATCAGGCTACACACCGCAACGGTCATGTGCATTACATTGCATTCTTGCATTCATTCCTGATTGTACTACGTGGCATGATTTTTAGCACTCACATATCATTGGCATACATGTTATTACTTGCTTTGTTGACTAGATACCCTGGTGTTATATGTTAAGGAGTGCTGAGCCCGAGAGGCTGATGTTGTACTTGGTGAGTTGGAAGTGAGCCCGCGGGGCGGATACTGCACTGAGAGGTTGATACTGAGCCCGAGGGGCAAATTTCTGATTAATTCCTACTTGTGGAAATTATTTTTGCAACTGTTGAAAAGGCATATTTTTCCAAGAGTTGAACAAATCTTGTTTAGCATTTTGGAGTGCTCATACGTGTTTTCTTATTGCTCAGATATTATTCGCTTTTATTACCACTGAGTTGGAAGTACTCACTTTACTCCCTTCACCTCACGTGCAGTTGCAGGTATTGATCACCCAGTAGCGGGCTAATAGCGGATTGAAGGCATTGCTATCATAGATAAGCAAGGTGACCGCCGGCGTTCGCAACACCAAGTTTCTTCTTCTTCTTGATTTTCCAGATTTTTATTTTATGTATTATAGACTTTGAAATTGTAATAAAGACCCTCTTAGATGCTCGTAACTTGTGACACCCTGGTCGGGCTGAGTTAGGCTATAATGTTGATAATTAATGTTCTTTAAGTTACATTTTCCATCTATTTATGTTTAGTAAGTGTTAAAGAAACGAATTGGGTTAGTTGGCTGGCCTTGTCTTCACGAGAGGAGCCACCACGACCGGGTATGGAGAATGGGTCGTGACACTCGGGATACCAAGAGATCACTGGATATTATTCCTTGTTGAGGGCAGTATTCCTTGTATTGTTACCTTGCCTTCTATTACTATTCTTCCTTATTTACCCCGATTAGATTCTCGCTGTAGACTTTATTTAAATTGCTTCTATTATCTTATTATTTATTATGTTTTATCTCAGTAGGGCCCTGACCTTCCTCGTTACTACCCAACCGAGGTTAGGCTTGGCACTCACTGAGTACCGTTGTGGTGTACTCATGCCCTTCCTGCACATGTTTTTCATGTGCAGATCATCCAGGTACCTCTACTTAGGCGCACTATCAGTGAGGCAGGAGGACTACAGAGACTTTGTGGTAAATCTGTTGCATCTGCAGACCGACGAGTCTCCCTCTAACTCTATCTTTAGTACTTGGTTTTCTTTTTTCCGGTTGTTAGATATTCTGGAGTTTGGAGCCTTTACGATACACTTATGTAGCTTGTGTTGCTCGTGAGTTTCCGGGTTTTAGGAATTGTATTGAACTTGTGATATTGAGTTGTACATGTCGAGCGGCATTCAGTACAGTTTCTTTCAGTTATTTAATTTGGTTTTCTCTATTTTTCCGCAATATTAGGCTTACTTGGTCGTAGGGACTAGGTGCCTCATGACATGTTCACAGTCGGTGAACTAGGGTCGTGACAAGTTGGTATCAGAGCTCTAGGTTCATATGAGTCACGAAACACAGGCTGGTTTATTAGAGTCTCACTGATCGGTACGGAGATATCTATATTTATCTACGAGAGGCTATGTAACTGTTAGGAAAAATCTTCATTTCATTTGAATTCCTTATCGTGCAATATTTTGACATCAATTCTAAACTTCTATCTTCTATTCTATCACAGATGGTGAGGACACGTGCTACACGAGATGACCAGGCACCAGCGCCCCCTGCTGCCACTGTCAGAGGCCGGGGCTGGGGTAGAGGTCGATGACGCACACGCGGTGCAGCCAGAGCACATGCGCGACCTGCCACCGAGGTACCACCAGCAGATTTAGCCAGAGCCCAGGCACCTGGCAAACCTACTACTGCCACTACTACTCCAGCGCTCCAGGAGACCCTGGCTCAGTTCATGAGCATGTACACCACCTTGGCTCAGGCAGGGTTGCTTCCCCTTGCTGCAGCCACATCCTAGGCTGGGGGAGGAGCCCAGACTCCCGCTGTCTGCACTCTTGAGCAGCGAGTGCAGGTTGAGCAGGCCCTGGAGATTATTCCTGCACTGCCTGCAGCACCAGTTGAGCCCGAGGATGGGTCAACTGCATCAGAGGACGGGCAGCTTAGACTAGAGAGGTTCAATAAATATGATCCCCCAGTGTTTAGTGGCTTAGAATCAGATGATGCATTGGGATTTTTGGTGGAGTGTCATCGCATTCTTCGCACTATGGGCATAGTGGAGTCCAGCAGGGTTTCTTTCACCGCCTTTCAGCTTCGGGGAGCCGCCTATGATTGGTGGCGTACTTATGAGTTAGACAGTCCAGTCGAGGCTGCTTCACTGACTTGTACCCAGTTCTCAAACATTTTTATGAGATAGTTTGTTCCCCAAAGCCTCAGGGATTCATGGCGCGCGGATTTTGAGCACTTGCGCCAGGGTGCTATGACGGTTTCAGAGTATGCCATCTGTTATACCAGGTTGGCTAGGCATGCACCGACCTTGGTTGCGACAGTTCGAGAGAGAGTTCATAGGTTCATCGAGGGTCTTATTCCGCCCATCCATTTTAGCATGGCTCAAGAGTTGGAGATGGACATCCCCTATCAGTAGGTGGTGAGCATTTCTAAGAGGATTGAGGGTATGCTCGCCACGGAGCGAGGGGAGAGGGAGGCCAAGAGGTCTCGAGAGTTGGGCCACTACTCTGGTGCCCGCACCCCATCAGCAGGTCGGTATGGTAGAGGTTATTTGGGTCGCCTTGTGCATTCAGCATTACCAGCAGCCGATAGTACTCCAGCTCTGCCTATACCTCGGGAGCCTTACTATGCACCTCCAGTTTCTAGCACGCCTCATGCGCGTCAGTCCGGTAGGCCTAGCCCCATTCAGTCACAGCCACCACATCCTCCCAGAGCTTGTTATAAGTGTGGTGACACCCGTCATGTGGTGAGGGATTGCCCTAAACTTGGGGGGAGTGCACCTCCACAGACTGCTCGGCCACAGCGTGCTCTTTAGAGTTCTCAGGCTATGGTCCCAGCTCCCGCTGCTATCCCACCTGCCTAGCCAGCCAGGGGCGGAGGCTGGGGAGATAGTGGTTGCCCTCGCGAGAGGTGTTGGGCCAGATATTATTGTATTCCTACTCGCACTGAGGCCGTTGACTCCGATTCCGTCATCATAGGTATTATATTGGTTTGTCACAAAGAGGCATCGATTCTGTTCGATCCAGGCTCCACTTATTCTTATATGTATTCTTATTTTGCTCCGCATTTGGGTGTGCCTCAGGATTCTTTGAGTGCCCCTATTTATGTTTCTACTCCCGTGGGAGATTCTCTTATTGTGGACCCGTTTATCAGTTATGTTTGGTTACTATTTGTAGTTTTGAGACCAGAGCGGGATCTATTATTACTCGGTATGGTCGATTTTGATATTATTCTGGGCATGGATTGGTTGTTGCCCTATCATGCTATTCTTGATTGTCACTCCAAGATCGTTACGCTGGCTATGCCAGGTGTTCCACATATTGAGTGGAGTGGTACTTTAGATCACACTCCTAGTAGAGTTATATCTTTCCTTAAAGCTCAGCGTATGGTTAAGAAGGGGTGTCACGTGTATTTAGCTTATGTGAGAGATGTCAGTGTTGATACCCCTTCTATTAATTAAGTTCCAGTGGTACGGGATTTCCCCGATGTGTTTCCAGCTGATCTTTCGGGCATGCCACCCGATAGAGATATCGATTTTTTCATTGATCTGTTGTCGGGCACTCAGCCCATTTCCATTCCTCTGTATCGCATTGCTCCTCCTGAGTTGAAGGAGTTGAAGGATCAATTGCAGGAATTGCTTGGTAAGGGTTTTATTCGACCTAGTGTTTCACCGTGGGGTGCTCCTATCTTGTTTGTGAAGAAGAAGGATGGTTCTATGTGCATGTGCATATTATCGCCAGTTGAACGAGGTTACAGTGAAGATCTGTTATCCTTTGCCTCATATAGATGATCTATTTGACCAGCTTTATGGCGCACAGGTGTTTTCTAAGATTGACTTGCGCTCAGCTTACCATCAGTTGAAGATTCGGGAGCCAGATATCCCGAAGACTGCTTTTAGGACTCGGTATGGTCATTATGAGCTCCTTGTTATGTCATTTGGGCTGACCAATGCCCTGCAACTTTCATGCATTTGATGCACAGTGTGTTCAGGTCATATCTTGACTCATTCGTGATTGTTTTTATTGATGATATTCTGGTGTATTCTCGGAGTCGGGAAGATCATGAGCAGCACCTGATGATCATGCTTCAGACCTTGAGAGAGAAGAAGTTATATGCAAAGTTCTCAAAATATGAGTTCTGGTTGAGTTCCGTGGCATTCCTAGTCCACGTGGTATCGAGTGAGGGCATTCGGGTGGATCCGAGGAAGGTGGATGCCATACAGAGTTGGCCCAGGCCCTCCTCAGCTACAGACATTCGCAGTTTCCTTGGCTTGGCGGGTTACTATCGTCGTTTTGTGGAGGGATTTTCATCGATTGTTGCCCCTATGACTAGATTGACCCAGAAGGGTGCCCCATTTCAATGGACAGAAGAGTGTGAGGCGAGCTTTCAAAAGTTCAAGACAGTTTTGACTTCAGCCCCAATCATGATGTTGCCTACTGGTTCGGGTCTTATACAGTTTATTGTGATGCCTCACGGGTTGGACTTGGAGCGGTGTTGATGTAGGACGGTAGGGTGATTTCCTACGTGTCCAGACAATTGAAGATACATGAAAAGAATTACCCTGTCCACGACCTTGAGTTAGCTGCTATTGTTCATGCCTTAAAGATCTGGCATCATTATTTGTACGGGGTGCCTTATGAGATCTATACTGACCATCGGAGTTTGCAGCACTTGCTTAAGCAGAAAGACCTGAATATGCGTCAGAGAAGATGGCTAGAGTTGTTAAAGGATTATGATATTACTATTCTTTATCACCCGGGCAAGGCCAATGCGGTAGCTGATACCTTGAGTCACCGGGCGGAGATTTTGGAGAGTTTGGCATATTTACCAGCTTTAGAGAGACCTACGGTGATGGATGTTCAGGCCTTAGCCAGTTAGTTCATGAGATTGGACCTTTCGAAGCCCAGTCGGGTTCTAACCTGTGTGTTTTCTCGGTCTTCCCTATTTTATCCTATTAGGTAGCGGCAATATGATGACCCTCATTTGCTTGTCCTTCAGGACAAGGTCCAGCATGAGGATGCCAGATATGTGATCATCGGGGATGATGGGGTATTGAGGATGCAGGTCCGGATTTGTGTGCCCAATATTGATGGTCTTCGAGAGTTGATTCTAGTAGAGGCCCATAGTTCGCGGTATTCCATCCATCCGGGGACCGCGAAGATGTATCAGGACTTGAGACAGCACTATTGGTGGAGGCGGATGAAGAAGGTTATAGTTGATTATGTTTCTAGATGCCTCAACTGCCAGCAGGTGAAGTATGAACACCAGCGTCCGGGTGGGTTGCTTCAGCAGATAGAGATTCCGGAGTGGAAGTGGGAGCGTATCATGATGGACTTTGTATCTGGACTCCCATAGACCTTGAAGAAGTTTGATTCCATTTAGGTCATTGTGGATCGGCTGACCAAGTCCGCTCATTTCATTCCTGTGTGTACCACTAATTCATCGGAGCGGTTGGTGGAGATTTATATCAGGGAGATCGTCCGTTTGCATGGTATTCCAATTTCTATCATCTCAGACAGAGGTAATCAGTTTACATCGTGGTTCTGGAGAGCCGTGCAGTAGGAGTTAGGCACTCAGGTGGAGTTGAGCACGGCATTTCATCCCCATACAGATAGACAGTCCGAGTGTACTATTCAGATTCTGGAGGATATGCTCCGTGCGTGCGTGATTGAGTTTAGAGGGTTATGGGATCATTTACTGCCATTGGCGGAGTTTTCTAATAACAACAGTTATCAGTCCAGCATTCAGATGGCGTCGTATGAGGCTTTATATGATAGTAGGTGTAGATCTCCGATGGGTTGGTTTGAGCCGGGTGAGGCCGGGCTATTGGGCACAGAGATGGTCCAGGATGCAATGGAGAAGGTTAAGTTGATTCAGGATAGACTCCGTGCAGCCCAGTCCAGACAGAAGAGTTACGTGGACAAAGTTCATGATGTTGCATATATGGTTGGTGAACGGGTTCTGCTTCGGGTCTCACCTATGAAGGGCGTCATGAGGTTTGGAAAGAAAGGGAAGCTGAGTCCAAGGTTTATTGGCCCTTTTGAGATATTTAGGCGAGTGGGTAGGTTTCTTATGAGCTTGCCTTACCTCCCAACCTAGCCGTAGTTCACCCGGATTTTCATGTCTCGATGCTCCGGAGGTATCACAGTGATCCGTTGCACGTGTTGGATTTCAGTTTAGTCCAGTTGGACAAGGATATATCCTATGTTGAGGAGTCAGTGGCAATTTTGGACAAGCAAATCATAAAGTTTAGGTCAAAGAACATTGCTTCGATAAAGGTTCAATGGCGGGGTCAGCAGGCCGAAGAGGCGACTTGGGAGACCGAGCAGGATATGCGCAGCCAGTACCCTCATCTTTTCACTACTTTAGGTATGTTCTTTATGCTCATTCAAGGACGAACAAATGTTTAAGTGAAGGAGGATGTAATGACCCGGCCGGTCATTTTTGGAATTTACGCCCCGTTCCCCCATTTACTGCTTCCCCTAAGTTCATTTCTGCTATTTTCGTTTGCCGGGATGTTCGGTGTTGGGATTCGGAGTATTTTAGGACACTTAGTCCCTAAATGAGAGCTTAAGAGTTGAAAAATAGCCGGAACAGTGTGAAGATGACCTCGAAATGGAAATCGGATGGTTCCGTTAGCTCCGTTAGGTGATTTCGGGGTTGGGAGCGCGTTCGGAATGTATTTTGGAGGTTCGTAGCTCATTTAGGCTTGAAATGCAAAAGTTTGAATTTTTGAAGTTTCCGATCCAATAATGAGTTTTTGATCCGAGGGTCGAACTTGAATTTCGGAAGTTGCAGTAGCTCCGTCATGTCATCTGGGATGTGTGTGCAAAATTTCAGGTCAATCGGACGTGTTTTGGTTAGGTTTTTTATCGAAAGTGTGTTTTGTTGGAACTTGAAATTCTTAGGCTTGAATCTTCGATTTATCCGGGTTTTGGTGTTGTTTTAGGCGTTTTCAAGGTTGGTACAAATTTGAATAAGGTATTAGGTGGTGTTGGTGCTTTTGGTTGAGGTCCCGGGGGGCTCGGGATGATTTCGGGTGGTTAATGGAGAAAATTTCTAGGTATTGCACTACTGGTATTTTTCTTTCTGGTATTTTCACTTCCACGGTTTGGGAACCATAGAAGCGGCCTTGGACATCGCAGAAGCGACTTGGTGTCACCTTCCAGGAAATCGCAGAAGCGGCCTTGGTCATCGCAGAAGCGAGATTGGCTTCCCCCTCAGGAAACGCAAAATCGGTCAATTTTTTGCATAAGCGGTACCGCAGGAGCAGTTGTATATCCGCATAAGTGGAATTTGGTCCCTTAAGTGAAAACTGCAGAAGCGGTTGAATTTCCACTAAGCGGTCCCTTGTCAGCGGAAGCGGAAATGACTGTGCAGATATAGAAATTCGAGGGTTTTGATTTCATAAGTTAGAAAACTCAATTTGAGCTCGGGTAAAGGCGATTTTCAGAGGGTCTTGAAGAGGAAATTAGTGGGTAAAGTTTCTTTAATCCCTTCTAGTTATATTTCATCATTTTGTAGTCAAATCCATCATTAAAAATTCGAATTTGGGGTTAAAACTTGAAGAATTTGGTTAAAACTTCTTAGACCAAACTATTGGGTTTTGAGTGAGCAAATGACCTCCGATTTGGGAGATTTTTATATGGTTAGACTCGTGAGAGTATGAAAGTTCTGAAAATGTAAAAATTATTCGATTCCGAGACGTTGGCTTGAGGGGCATTTTGGTCATTTTACCTACTTTCGCGCCCTAGCTTTAATTTGTATAGCGGAATCAGTTTTTTGCAATATTATTTACGATATGTAATTGAATTGAATAGATTTGGACCATTTGGAGACGGATACTCGTGGCAAAGGCGTGGTTTCTATTAATATTGAGCTGGTTCGAGGTAAGTGGCTTGTCTAACCTTGTGTGGGGGACCTTTCCCCTTAGGACATGATCTTTAAATATTTGAGTGCCTCGTACGTGAGGTGACGAGTGCGTATTTGAGCTAATTGTTGTAAACCCGTTTCTACTTGAAGTAATTAAACTGAGATTTCCTGGTCATTTGTTCATTTTTTTTTACTGTAAGTTCAAACCTGTGCTAGCTCAGGGAAGCATGTTTAGCTGATTTACCTACTTAAATTGTTTAACTGTACTATTTGCACTCTGCGAAGCATGTTAGTCTATAAATTACTATTACTTGTACTTGTTTTAGCACTATTTTTGAGATTTTGAGTTGTTGTTGGGTGTTTAAATTGGGACTACGGGACGGCTTCCCGGGAGATCCCCATGTACTTGACATATTCTAGATTGAGGGTGCGGGATACAAAGAGATCCCTGGCACATGTATTTCTATATATATATATTGGGATACCAAGAGATCTCCGGCTTACTTATTGAGGATACCAAGAGATCCTCGGGATACTAAGAGATCCCCAGTGCATATGATGAGGATACCAAGAGATCCCCAGCTACTATTCCTTGTTGAGGGCAGTATTCCTTGTATTGTTACCTTGCCTTCTATTACTGTTCTTCCTTATTTACCCGGATTAGATTCTCATTGTAGACTTTATTTAAATTGCTTCTGTTATCTAATTATTTATTATGTTTTATCTCAGTAGGGCCCTGATCTTCCTCGTCACTACCCAACTGAGGTTAGGCTTGGAACTCACTGAGTACCATTGTGGTGTACTCATGACCTTCCTGCGCATGTTTTTCATGTGCAGATCATCTAGGTACCTCTACTCAGGCGCACTATCAGTGAGCCAGGAGGACTACGGAGACTTCGACGTAGATATGTTGCATCCGCAGACCGACGAGTCTCCCTCTTACTCTATCTTTAGTACTTGGTTTTCTTTCTTCCGGTTGTTAGATATTCTGGAGTTTGGAGCCTTTACTATACACTTCTGTAGCCTGTGTTGCCCGTGAGTTTTCGGGTTTTGGGAATTGTCTTGAACTTGTGATATTGAGTTGTACATGCCGAGCGGCATTCAGTACAGTTTCTTTCAGTTATTTAATTTGGTTTTCTCTTTTTTCGCAATTATTATACTTTCGCAATATTAGGCTTACCTGGTCGTGGGAACTAGGTGTTGTCATGACATGTTCACAGTCGGTGAACTAGGGTCGTGACAAGTAGCAATAGTAATAATATAATAAAATTGTGATACTATTAATATTAATGACATGAATAGTAATCTTAATGATAATAACTATAGCAAATGGAAAATAGTATTAGAAAATAAAGTATTGTATATATTAATAGCTTAGAAGTTCAAGGAAATTAATTCGAAGAAATGAGGGACAAAATTGAATGTCAACATATACATGTTGTAATGAAAATTGGACTTCAGATGATTTCAACCCTATAAGCATGATATCTAATTACAAAGCTGATTTTTAACCCTATAGGCATGATATCTAATTACAAAGCTGATTTTTAACCCTATAGGCATGATACCTAACTATAGCCATTTAGATCCTATAAGCATGGTATCTAGCTATAGCTCTTTAGATCCTATAGGCATGGTGTCTAAGTGTGGAAGTAAAGCAAGCAGAGTTTTATTTTTTAAAACCAGAGCAGACCATATAGGCATGATATCCAACAGGCCATGTTTGGAATTAAAATAACCCCTATAGTCATGTTATCTACCCAATTTACCCGCAACATACAACTACCCACCCTTTTCACTAATCACCACATAACTATTTATAAATTATTACAGCCCAAATGAATGAATTACAAAAGAAGTGCAGAAATAAAAAAATTACAACCAAAGAAAGCCTGATTTTGACTTCCTCTCTGAGTTATATAATGAACCACTTCAATGTAGAATTTCAAAGCCTTTCTTATGCCTGGGTGTGTCAAAGTTCCCTAAGGGTCTCAAGGGATCCCGGGCAGTGTTTACACCCAGGCTTACATAACCAGACAGAAATGAGTGTAGTGTGGAAGGGCCAGCCCTTATGTGTCCAAGTTCAGAGGGAGCTTAAGGGTCCTAAGGCAAGACTCACACAAGAGGGGCAAAATCTAGGTTCTAAGAATATAGTGGAAGTGCAGAACATAGTTGAAAAGGAGTTTGTTTAAAACTGAACTGGCAAGTCCATTTTTTTAAGGTAATTAGTAGCAGAAGTGTTTGAAATCAGTTAGGGTAATGAACAAAAACTCAAACACACAGAAATAGTAGTTACACAAAGGGGTCAAGGGGTTTTGGGAATACATTTTATGAAGCATATGACCTTATTAGAGATCAGGTTTGGTCATGCACAACAATAGTTGATGTTGGCATGCCCACAAACGATCTAGAGAACACAAACACATAGAGGGGATATGGGGGTTTGGCATTCATAAGTCAGCAAGTACACAATCAGTGACTGACAAAGTACACACATAGAGAAGCATTAATCTAAGGGAGAAGGGAACATATTACAGCATGCTAATAACACAACTTGATTGCAAAAACATAAGCAGAAGTAGGCAAGAATGAAAGAAACTAAAACAACTAAAGAAACATGTTGTTGTTGGGGCTAAAAAATTAACTAGGACATACTAGTAGAGAAGCAAAGTGCAAAAAGGAAAATTAAGCAAGATTCCACAGTTTAGCATTGGCTTTCAGCTGGCTAGACAAAGCAGTAGCACTAGTAGCAAAGAAAAGAGAGAGTTTTGAGTGTTAGCGTGTGTTTTAAACTCAAATTGTTTGTGTCTTGAAAGAAGAGAGGGTGAGGTATTTATAGTTTTGAAAACGAGTGAAGAATAAGGTAATAAGTAAAGTCTTAACACTAACATGGAAATAATCACAATCAGAATCAATTAACATAAGTGATTCCCTTTAATTAAGGAATTACTGGTTAACGGATACTAACAAGTTTGATTAAGGAAAGAAATCAGCTTGAGACAGATTGATTATTTCCATATAAGGGGAAGTAAAATCATGAAGTAAATAATCAAGTCTAAGTACAAAATATGCTTAGTTTTGGTAAAGGATTCAACAAGGTAAAACACCACAGTAATTAAAGGAGGGGAATCAATTAACTTAAACAAATAAATATAATTAGGGTTTATAAGAAAACCTTTTGCAATCAGTCCCAACATTGAGGGAGTCAGAATCAATCAAGATAGGGTCAAGATTCTGCACCTCAATATATAAATAGCAAGTAATGAACAAGCATGTAGAGTCAAACATGTTGACAAAAAAAAAGAAACACAAACATACAGTAGCAACAGGGTAAGCTAGGATTCAGTAGTAAAAGAAAACTATTTCAAAGCACAGTAGTCAAGCAGTCACATAGAACCAAAGTGTAGAGAACAAAAATGTCAGGTAAGAAAAATCAGAAATAAGTAAAGGTCTTATAGTAATGATAAGTGAGGAAAATCCCTTTTAAGAAATTAGGGTTTCAACAGTAGTCGATTTTAAGAGATGATAAGAACTCAAATCAAATAAGTCAAACAAGGAAAAGAGAGTCAAAAACAAAGAACTTAATCGAACAAGTACACATTTAAACAAACAGTTTCGGAACACGGATAAGACCAAAAAGGAACTAGGGTTTTTTAACATGCTGAATCAAGTAGAAGGAAAGCATAAACAAGTTGTTTGAACATAGTAAAATCATAAAACAACACCAAAAATCAGAGAAGAGATCTTTAAAAGAAGTTAAGAGAAACCCTAATCGTTGAAAAATGAAGAGTCATTTTGAAAGAAAATCAAAGAACCTTCGAGAAAACACTCAAGAAGTTCGTAATAAGCACAGATCTAAGATAGATCTGAAAGAAAACCAAAAGACCTTAAAGCTAGGGTTTCAGAGAACCCAGAAAAGGTGAGAAAGACTTTGAAAGTTTCCGATCTAACCAGAAAAGTGAAGGATCTTACTTGAACGGACATGGCTGGCCGGAGAAACACTAGAGATAGAGGTTAAGCAAGGACTGGACCAGATCTCTTTGAGATCTGGCCATGAAATCGGGAAAACAAACACCCAGGGGCCACACGATGCTGATACACATCTCAAATGGCCATGAAAGGCCATGGATTAGGAAGGGATTGAGGTGGATTAGGGTGGAATTAGATGGCGGCGACTAAGGTTCATGTGAGGTTGCAGATAGAATTGAGAGGGAAAGGATTCAGAGGCAGTGGGTGGTGGGAAATGAGTTAGGGTAAGGGGTCATTTGGGGTTAAAAATGGAAAGGGGGAATGGTAGTCGTTGATCTGAATGATTAACGACCTAGATTTAAAATGGTAGGTGAGGAATTTGGGTTGGGTTGGTTTAATTGGGTTAGGGGTCGGGTCAAAATTGAAATTGGGCTGGGGAAATTGGGGCCTGATTCGGGTTATAATCAAAAACCAATTTGGGCTAAAATTTAAATAGTCACTTTTCCCTTTTAATTTATAAAAAATATTAAATAAATTTCTAAAAATAAATTAAAATAATTAAAATGGTTTATAATATATAATTATCAACTAAAAAATATAGGATCCCATTTTATAAACATGAGACAAATTTAAACCTAAAAATTGCTAATATTGCAATTAGCTTTAAAAAATACTAAATGAAATTGTAAAAATAAGTAAAAATTACATTAGCCATATTTTGGCAAAAACATAAAAATCCAATAAATTAATCATCAAAAATAATAATTTTGGAAATAGTTATTGAGATTTTGTGGATAAAAGAGGAAAAAATAAATCAATTTAAACCTTTTGTGAGGCCCGTGAAAGATTTTTACTATAAATCCGAAAGCTTGTAGTGCCAAATTAGGAATATGTGTTAGAAATATATTCGGACCCTTTGGGACTAAGTTATGCATTAAAAAGTTAAGAAATTATTTTTTTTAGAAAAGTGTAATTCTGCAGTCGAGAATGCGGTCGCATATCAGGTATGCAGATCGCATTTCTGCCGCAGATTGAGTCAGTGTGTTGGCCAAACTTGAAGTCAATTATGCGATCACATAATCAAAATATGGACCGCATAGTCATCACATAATTTTCTAGGGATTTTGTGAAGGGCAGTTCTCCGGTGCATTATGCGACTGCAGAACGTGAATGTGGACCGCATTTCTGCCGCAAACCCAGTCAGTGTGTCCAATTTTTGGGAGCATTTTTGCGGTCCATTATGCATACCACATTTCGACTTTACGATCGCAAATGTGACCACATAACTTACTAGGGGCTCTTATTTTCTAAATTTTAAAATCCGACCCCACCTCGTTAAAAACACAACAATAGACCCTTTTTTTATTATTTTCACAATTATAGAGAGAGAGAGAGAGAGAGAGAGAGAGAGAGAGAGAGAGAGAGAGAGAGAGAGAGAGAGAGAGAGAGAGAGAGGGAGTCTTGGAGTGAGAGGGAGTGACTCCCATCAAGTCCTCTCTAAATCCTTGCCCCAAATCCTTGAAGACTATCAAGTAAAGCAACTGGGTCTTCATCTTAAGAGGTGAGAACTTGTTCCCTAACCTATAATGTCAAAATTTCATCTAAAACGAGTAATCAAGGGTGAGTTCATGGGTATGGGAATTTATTATCTTGCATGTATGAGTAAAAATGGGGTATGGGAAGATTATGAGTTAAAAAGATGGTAATTGGGGTAGAAAGTGATAAAATCTCTCACAAAAGGATCAAAAAACCACAATGTACACCTAGTATTTTACAATATGCTCAAATGAGCTAGAATATTAATCGTATCTCTAATTATTGGCTAAATTCATGGAGCTCATAAAATAGATCGAAGTTTCCAGGGTATTTCGGAAATTATTGTAAGGAATTAAGGGAGACTCCATTGAGGTATATATGGCTAACCCCTTTCTTTTTAGTGTTGAATTCTTTGTGTTCAAATGGTTGGCTTGAAATTACAAATTTATTCCACTTGATTGATTGCATTAATGTGTTGGGTGATGGACTTTCGTTCCACATTATTCTATGTGTTTATTTGAAATCATGATAATTGATAAGGTGATCATGTCTTTCAAGTGTTCGTTATTTTCTTAAGCATGTGCATGCCTCGTATGATAGCCCTTGACAAATGAATGATAGAATTACATGAACGAATTGACAAAGGGAAGACTTGTATTGTGTTGATGTATCTAAGTGCCAAGGAAAAAATAAATGAAAAGAGGTGTTGTACCAGGTGTGGGAAAAAATGGAAGGAAATGGGAACTAAAGAGTAATTAAAAGAGGTTATGTCCCAAGTGAGATGGCTTAGCCGATCGGGCCGAGATCGGACCCCGTGTTGTACACATGGTGGCATTTATATTGGGTTCCAGAACATTGTTGTGAATATGGATATGTCTCACTTGGGATGGCTTAGCTGGTCGGGCCGAGACCGCAATCCGTGTAAAAACCCTACGGTGGCATTATATTTAAGATGTGTATTTGGCACTAAAGAATATTAACCTAAAAGAACATAAATACTTAACCAAAATCATATGAAACTTATTTGGTTCTTGATAATAGGTGAATTAGACTATAATTGGACCCTAAAGAACCACATTTTTTTATAGCTTTGTGGTAAAAAGTGAGAACCAAATGCTCTAATTAGTGTTTTTCATGTTTTGAAGGCTATATCTAACGAAAGAAGTCGATAAAGCAAGTTTGGGATCAATTATGGAGAAAAGGAGGCCAATCAAATAGTGCCCACGAAATGCACCAAGTGAAGAGACAAAAGCAGAGCTAAACTTGGCCTGTCGCGGTCAGACCGTAATCGCAGTAGGACCACGGCAGAGCAGAGCTGCAGATTGACCGTGGCAGAATGCGAAAAAGCCAGGGACTAAAGTGTTAAGTCAGGAAAACTTGGTGTAAAACCCTTATAAAAAGTAGGAATTCGGCCATATTAGGGCAGATTTGTTTTGGAGAGTACTTTGGCAAGAAACACAAGTGTGAGAGATCACCCAAAAACATCATAGTTCTTTGTTTCTTATTTTTCTTGCAATTTTCCATGATGAATATTTTCGTATTTTATCTTTACGTTGTTCTGAGTAGCTAAATACTTTAGTCTAAGGTTTTGATGGAACCTATTGAAGGGGTAACTTCTTGATTATGTTCATATAGTTTGCCGGTTAATCTCTATTTGTTTAATTACGTGTTTATTGTTGTTAATTGATAGGATCCTCAATTAGTTATTTAGTGTGCATAACTCGGGAGAGAGTGCATATTTAAGTAATTATTGAACAACACCGCTCCCAAAGTATAAGAGGGATCTATAACTACGAGTTTAAATGCGGGATTAGGGATAACGAAGCCTTGGGTGTAATCTGAAGTGAGCTGTAATAAACAAAGTCAGCTAGCGTATCTTGGGAGAGTGCGTCTAGTAAATTATCATTATTACTCGGGAGAGATTTATGGTAAAAAGAGTGCTCATGATTGATAGAGATATTTTGGTGAATCTATATGAAACATAACCGGAAGGGATTCCATCAATAGGGGAAATCACTACCTTAGAACCTTCTCATTATTGTTTACAACCCAAGCATATTTAGTTTACAGCTATTTATTTACTTTCAATCCTAGTCAGTAGAAATACCATCAACTATTGTTTACAACGTTTGGGGAAGTTGATTATAAAGAATTTAGTGATTCCAACAAAGGTAAATGATAGGTTAATTCTCTATGGGATTCGACTTCGGACTTGTAAACCAGATTATATTTGTAACGACCGCATTGTCCTTTTTATAAGGCATAGTTGGGCGTGATCAAATTTTTTGCGCCGTTGCTGAGGAATTTAACGGTGTTATCAATTACAATTGAAAGAAGTACAAAAATTCTTAGTGTAGTCAGTTTTCTCTATACCCAATTTTTACATTGAAATTTTAACGTTTGTTGACTTGGTTGCACAGGTGCATGCCTAGAAACTCATCGAGATCTGGTGAAGTATTAGAAGTATTATCAAATCCCAAGAAATTTTTTAGGGCTTTGAATCGGGCCAACCGACAAAACAAACAACAACCAACAACTATACAATTCGAAACAATCGTGGGAGTTAACCAGGAAAACCCAGCAGTACCAATAGTGTCAGTGTCAGAGGCTTCTCTCTATGACTGGGCACAACCCACAACTAAGAATCTATCCACAGCGATAGTAGTCCCGCAGATACAGGCTGAGTCATTCCAAATCACGAATAACATATTGCACTTGTTGCAGAATAAGGGACTATTTTCAGGGTCACAGGTTGAAGATCCTCAGCAGCACTTAAAGAATTTCTTGTCTATCTGCAAAACTCAAAGGCAACCCAATGTAACTCCGGAAGCAATCAAACTGTTATTGTTTCCATTCTCAGTGACAGGAGCTGCCCAGACTTGGCTGAATTCACTCCCCATAAATTCTATAGCAACGTGGGATGAACTAGTCAAGCAATTTCACAACAAGTTCCATCCACCCAACAAAATTGCTTAACAAATTGATGAGATTTTGAGCTTTAAATAGAGACTGATGGAGACTTTGCATGAAACATGGGAGCATTTTAAAGGGATGCTGGTCATATGTCCACACCATGGTGTTCCATATCTAATGTTGGGGCAGCGGTTCTACATGGGATTTTCAGATAGCGTAAAGAACATTGTTGATGCTTCAACTGGTAGGGCATTATTGAGCAAAACATGGAGAGAGGGCCAAAGTCTGCTTGATAAGATGGCACAGAATTCGGGATGGATAACCAGAGGTGCACCTATCACTCCAGTGGTGCACTCAGTGCCTTTAGATCCATCTAATTTTATGGCTGAAAATATGGCTACCTTATTAACACAGATGAGCATACTCACAAAAAAGGTGGAAGAGTCAGGGCAGAAACAGCAGGTACATATTGTTGATACTACTAATGGGGGCTTGTGCGCATCTTGCATTAGTCAGCCAGTTGGTAATCAGTGGAATGCAGAACATGATCATCATCACTACCCTGAAGACATGAACTATATGTCTAATTATGGCGGCCAGAGACAGGGTGGTCAGAATTGGGGTCAACAAAATCAGTAGTACAGGCCAGCATAGCCACAGTTCAACACTGGGAACATGGGAGGTATGAGACCCCCCAACAATATGGCACCTTACCCACGACCACAGGGATACAATAATCAGAATCAGTAGTAGGGGTATCACCCACCTCAGCAGCAACATGGTGGAAGGCATGATGATGGGTTTGCTAGACTTGAAGCAATGATGCAGCAAGTTATTAGGTCTAATGAAAAAATTAATGAGAGAGTCGATGCACATAATGCAGCAATCAAAAATATTAAGGTACAGGTGGGCTAGATTTCGATGTCTCTAAACAATCGTCCTCATGGGACACTACCTGCAGACACTCAGATAAATCCAAAATATCAGGGATCGAAGCAACTGATGGCGGTGAGTCTACGTAATGGCAGAGATCTGGATGTAGAGCAAGAAAGGGCTTGAAAAAGCTAGACATGCTGAGACACTCATACCAGTGCCCATCGAGCTGGATGAATCAACGAAACTGACAGAGGTGACAGTCCAGCCTGCTTAAGAAGAAAATAGCATGCAGAATGAGACCGAGAAGGAAGCTGAAACTGTCTGGGAGCCAGTAGTTGATGTACCAGCTGAAAAAGATCAGTCCCAATTGATTGGGAAGAAGAGACCCCCCTGCACCCTTCCCCCTGAGGTTGGCTAAGTACAAAAAGGAGAAGTAATACAAGAAGTTCTTTGACATGCTAAAGAAAATCCAGGTAAATATACCATTGATTAAAGCTTTGAAGGAGATGCCTGGGTATGCAAAAATGATGAAGGACTTGATGTCCCGAAAGTTTGATTTTCAAGACTTGGCCACAGTTACTCTTACTCAGACCTGTAGTGCAGTGGTGACTAGACCGATTGCGAAAAAGCTGTCTGATCCAGGGAGCTTTACAATTCCATGCACTATTGGTAATTTTGCTTTTTCTAAGGCACTGTGTGACCTAGGGGCCAGCATCAATCTTATGCCCCTAGCAATTTATATGAGGTTTGGCATTGGAAGAGCTAGACCCACCTCTATGTTGTTGCAGCTTGCTGACTGTGAAACGACCCTCTAGAATCCTAGATGATGTGCTGATTCAGGTAGGGAAATTTATGTTCTCCGTAGATTTTGTGATCCTAGACTGTAAGGTGGATGAAGAGATTCCCATAATTTTGGGAAGACTGTTCCTGGCCACGGGGAGAGCTCTAATTCATTGTGATACTGGGGAGCTCAAGATGAGACTAAACGATGAAGAAATAACATTCAATATGCAGAAATCTATGAGGCGACCAAGTGAATTCACAAATTGCTCTCTTATTGATGTAGTGGATGTAATTGTAGAGACTGATGATGAAAGGTTGACTATTGAGGACCCCCGTGTTGCATGTCTAATGAATTTGGATGAGGTAAATGGAGAGGATCTGGCAGAATAGGTGTTGGCGTTAGAGGGTAGAGGGTTTTGGGATAGAACCCTAGAGTTTGAGCCCTTGCACTTGGAAAATCGAGAAACTCCTCCAGCCAAGCCATCCATCGAAGAACCACCAAAGCTGGAATTAAAGCCATTGCCCGCCCATCTCAGGTATGAATTTCTTGGACCTAACTCCACATTACCTGTTATTATCTCATCTAGTTTGTTAGATGTGTAAGCTCAACAACTATTGCAGGTACATAAGGAGTGCAAGATTGCCATTGGGTGGACCATGGCAGATATAAAGGGTTTCAGTCCCACCTACTGCATGCACAAAATTCTACAGGAAGAGGGACACAAACCTTACAGGGAACACCAAAGAAGGCTGAACCCCAATATGAAGGAAGTGGTGAAGAAAGAAGTAATCAAATGGTTAGATGCGGGAATCATTTTCCCAATCTCTGACAATAGCTGGGTTAGCCCAGTTCAATGTGTTCCTAAAAAGTGTGGCATGACGGTAGTCAAGAATGATAAGAATGAATTGGTCTCTACAAGAACCGTCACGGGCTGGAGAATTTGCATGGACTATCGAAAGTTAAATCTAGCCACCCGGAAAGACCACTTCCCACTTCCTTTCATTGATCATATGTTAGACAGATTGGCAGGTAGGTTACATTTCTATTTTCTGGATGGGTACTCTGGGTACAATCAGATCTCTATTGCACCGGAGGATAGAGAGAAGACCTCTTTCACTTGCCCGTATGGCATTTATGCCTTTCGGAGGATGCCCTTTTGCCTATGCAATGCACCCGCCACATTCCAACGGTGCATGATGGCCATATTCACTGACATGATTGAGGATATAATGGAGGTGTTCATGGATGAATTATCAGTGGTGGGGAACTCATTTGATGAGTGATTGATAAATCTGACTCGTGTGCTGAAGTAGTATATCGAGACTAATCTGGTTCTGAATTGGGAGAAGTGACATTTTATGGTACAAGAGGGCATAGTCTTGGGACACCAGGTGTTAAGCAAAGGAATTAAGGTGGATCGTGCTAAGCTAGATGTGATAGCAAAGCTACCCCCTCCAACTTCAGTCAAAGTAATCAGAAGCTTCCTCGGGCATGCCGGTTTCTATCGGTGATTCATAAAGGACTTCTCAAAGATCGCCAACCCTCTCTGTAAGTTGTTAGAAAAAGATCACCCTTTCTTGTTTTCTGATGATTGCAGGGTAGCATTCGAGGAGCTAAAAAAAAGGCTAGTCACATAACCTATCACAACCGTTTGAACTCATGTGTGACGCTAGTGACTACGCAGTGAGGGCAGTGCTGGGATAGCAAAAAGACAAGCTGATGCATCCAATATACTACGCTAGTAGAACGTTGAGTGGAGCCCAGCTAAATTACACTGTGACTGAGAAGGAGATGTTGGCGGTGGTGTTTGCTTTTGACAAGTTCCGATCATATCGGATTGGTTCCAAGATAATTGTATATACTGAACACGCAGCTCTTAGGTACTTAATTGAAAAGAAGGAGTCTAAGCCGCGCCTGATTCATTGGGTGCTACTGTTCTAAGAATTTGACCTCGAAATTCATGACCGTAAGGGCACTGAAAATCAAGTCGTTGATCATCTATCACGACTTGAAGGAGCTGAAAAGGCAATCGAGGTCGAAGAGAACCTGGAATCCTTTCCAGACGAGCAGCTGCTCACTACTAATCTTGAGGAAGCGCCATGGTATGCAGACTTTACTAATTACCTGGCTAGTGGTATAGTTCCTCACGACCTTTCATCTGTCCAAAAAAAAGTTTTATCGTGATAGTCGCATTTATTATTGGGATGAACCGTATTTGTTTAGAATCTGTGTTGACAATATGATCCGGAGGTGTGTTCCCGAGATAGAACAATCTTCTATTTTGCAGGCTTGTCACGCATCAGCATATGGAGGACATTTTGGAGGGGTCAGGACAGCTGTGAAAGTGCTTGAGGCCGGATTCTTTTGGCCAACAGTGCTTAGAGTCGCACACCTATGAGTGAAGGGCTGTAATAAATGTCAGCGAATTGGGAACATTTCCCGTCACCACGAGATTCTCATGAACCCGATTCAAGAAGTGGAAGTGTTTGATGTCTGGGGGATTGACTTCATGGGTCCCTTCGTCATCTCATTTAGAAATAAAGACATACTTGTTGTTGTGGATTACGTGTCCATGTGGGTGGAAGCTACTGCGTTACCCAATAATGATGCAAGAGTAGTGGTGGGATTTCTGAAAAAGAGCATATTCACCCGATTCGGGACACCACGAGCGATTATCAGCGACGAAGGCACTCACTTCTGTAATAGAGCCTTCAAAATGTTGCTTGCAAAGTATGACGTGCGCCACAAGGTGGCTACTCCGTATAACCCGCAAACTAGTGGGCAGGTGGAAGTGTCCAACAGAGAGATCAAGAGTGTGTTAACCAAGATTATGAATGCCACAAGAACTGATTGGGCGAGGAAGCTAGATGATGCACTCTAGGCCTACAGGACCGCATTTAAAACACCAATTGGTATGTCACCATATAAGTTGGTATTTGGAAAGGCCTGTCACCTGCTAGTGGAACTTGAACATAAGGCGTGGTGGGCATTGAAGCAGTTGAACTTAGATATTAAAGTTACAGGCACAACTAGAATCACTGAGTTGCATGAGCTTGACGAATTCAAACAACTTGCTTTTGAGAGCACAAGATTGTACAAGGAAAGAATGAAGAGGTTTACACGACCAAAACATTGTTGAGTGACATTTCAAACAAGGGGACATGGTATTGCTCTATAACTCAAGATTGTGGTTGTTCCCTGGTAAGCTTAAGTCAAGATGGTCTGGACCATTTTGAGTGATTGAAGTATTCTCTTCAGGTGTTGTAGAGATTGCCGCTGAGAACGACTCTCGTACATTTAGAGTCAATGGGCAGATATTAAAACTATATGTGGGCATGAACGAACCAAAGGAAGGGTCTGAGATCCACTTGACTGAACCTCAGAAGTTGAGCGAGCCTTAAATACACTCACGTGCGTCGTGCCACGATGTTAAATCAGGCGTTGCGTGGGAGGCAACCCATGAATGTGTTGTAAGTGTAGTCTGTAATATCATATAAAATAAAATAAAAAAAGAAGAGAGAGGTTGAGCGAATCGTGCGCTCATGCTGCGTCGTGCCGCGACGTTAAATTAGGTGCTTCATGGGAGGCAACCTACGATAGTAGAATTTCTAACATATTGTATATACGCAAGTTAGTGTGGAGGACGTTGCATCATGAGCCTGGACATATCATGGGTAAGGTAGGCATTAAAAGAGGTAAAAATAGTGCCTAAGGGGAAAAATAATGAACAGAACCCCAACAATAGGCAGCCAGTAACGTGTCCACGGCGGTCGCGGCGTAACCGCGATAGGATCGCGATCGTGACCCCTCTCTAAAGTTATCCCACCGTGGTCACGGGGTAACCGCGGTCGTGACCCCTCTCTGAAGTTATCCCACCGCGGTCACGGCATAACTGTGGTGGACCAGAATGGGCCCAGGTATGAAAACATAGAATTTTTTTATTTTTTTCTTTTTTTTTTGTCCCTTTCATTAATATAACCTAAACTAAGCTTCCCCAACCAAAACCTCTGCCCCCTTTTCCCCATTCTCTGTAATTCTCTTAACCATCTTCTTCTTCTTCTTCTCAATTTTTCCACCTTCTTCTTCTTCTTCTTCTCACCAAAACCCACTCTCTCTTCTTTCTNAAAATGCCCTACCCCCCACCAAGCCACAACCCCCTAATTTTTTCTTTTCTTTTCTTTTTCAAGACTCTGCGGTAATCCTCAAGTAAGTTATTCTACTTTTCCTTTTGTTGTATATATTTTGCATTATGTAGTGATTATTGTAGATAATTCTTGATTTTAGTTGCAATGGGGTTTTAGACTCCAAGTTTGGTGTTGTAGTTGGTGTTTGGGGTTGATTTATATAGGTGTGGGGTGTATTTCTAGTTGATAATTTTTGTGTGGGGTGGGTAGTGGTAGCATTTAACTGTATGTATTGATGGAAGCTTGTGGTGGGGTTTTATAGGGCGAAATTGTATCATTGATAAATGGTGTGGGGACAATAGTGGATGTTGTCCACTTTGGGTAATTGTTTGGTGCCAGCGGGTGGCGAAGTCTGAGTATCCATCCGACTGGCACATGTTTGGCTGCCCCTGATTGTTATGATGAACTGATTGCAGGTACTATGGCCCGAAAGAAGCGAAAAAACTCATAAAGCACTTTCGACGTGCCCACTTATGATGCCACTCGGTTCACGTCCGAGGAGGCCCAGGATAGGTTTCATGCGAAAGCCACAAAAAGCTTTGTCCCGGAGATTGGAATTGACAGGGCTGCCCTCCGTGTTGAAAAGCCGAACATGTATGAGGATATCCGCCGGAGGGGGATGGAGTACTTGTTCGATGAATCTGACACGGCAAACCCAATGGTAGTCCGAGAGTTCTATGCAAACTGCCCAGAATATATGTGTCGTTCGATGGTTGTGCGGGGCAAAGTAGTAGATGCCTCAGTCCAGAAAATTTGCCAGGTCCTGTAGCTTCCTCCGTTCACTGGTGACAATGATTATTACCATAATTCTCCAGGGGTCGATTTGGGGCACTCTGATTGAGTCCATATGCTTAGGGGGATGGCCAATTTGGATTCAGGAAAACATGACCCTGCATTCCAAGTCATTCACATGGGAAGCTAAGTACTGGTTCACCATGATTTGCAGCAGATTGTTGCCCACGGACAACACAACAGACGTGAACAGCTTGCGGGCTCTACTGGTTTGGTGCTTCGTGACCAGGAAGGACGTTGTAATTGCTAAAATCATTAGAGATTAAATGATCCTCCGGTTGCCTCTGATGATTAAGGGGTTTTACTTCTTCTCACTTGTGACGAGGTTATGTTTGTTGGTTGATGTCCCAGTCAGTCCTACGAATGGCACTTTACCCCCATGAACAGCTTTTAGAGCGTCAAAGATCAAAGTGGGCAGAGATGCACCTACACACAATGACCTGGATGACGATGATGACGCCCCAACACCCATGGCACCACCCAGGAGGTCTTATAATGTAGCTGGATCCTCACGGCAACCCGGAACTGGGGTGGAGTTCTCTAGATCATACTCCAGCTGACCCTTATTTCCTTCGGTGGAGGAAGATATGGCAGAACTTCGCTCCTCGGTAGATAGCCTGCATGTTCGTTTGGATGCCATGTCTAGACGGCAGGCTAGGTCTGAGAGTTGGGTGATGGTTTGGTTCCATGCTTTAGGGAGGGCCTGTCACATGGATCACAACACCGTCTCTGACTCCGACTGATGACCAGGGAAGTTCTCTTACCCTTCTGCTCTTTAATTGTTTTATGACATGAGGACATGCCATACTCTTTGTGTATGGGATGGGACACTTGGGTATGTATATATATGATTTGTGTATATATGTGTTGTTGTATATGTAGCTTAGATGTCACCGACTTGGCCCAACGACGGACACTAGTCGACGAGTTTCTTGAGGGTTAAGGTCGGATAAAAAAACTAGAAAAGTTAGGAGACTCTTCCTGATGACGGACCACCTAGACAGTATTCTTGAGGGAAGTAGTCTAATCAAAAAGCCAAAAAAAAAATTATTTTATTTTATTTTTAGGTAGTGTAGTAATTCCCCCTTGGTTTTTCTTTTGACCGCGGTTCTTTTCCAAGGGTTTTTCTTGAACCGGGTTAGGTAGATTTTTCTTTAATAGATTTTAGGACCCTTAGGACTCTTTTGGGCTAAGAAGGGTTGGGAAATAATACATCTCGTGGTGTACATACCTGCAAATACTTAAAATAAACTTGAGGGTGCGACGTCTAGGCTCACGTGTAGACTCTTAATCTTATGCCTTAATTTTGCACACCTTGTCTTACTTGAATGCTCACGTGAATGTGTTGACAAACTAATTCAGAATGAGTTACATGCCAAGTGTGTGTGAGGTTATACACGTATTCTGTGCTTGCATGCGATACCTAGAACTTGCACCGTGTGTGTGCAAAGCGAAATAGTAATTGTTTGGTCATAGAGATGATTTAGGCATTTCTTTGTGTAGCCTATATAATCATGAATCCACCTGTACATATTACCATAGTTAACCCCTTTGAGCCTATAATTATTTTTCTTTGGCAACCACATTACAAGCCTTACCTATTTGTTTGAATTAACCATTGATCACGCCCAACTATGCCTTATAAAAAGGACAATGCGGTCGTTGCAAATATAATCCGGTTTACAAGTCCGGAGTCGAATCCCACAGAGAACTAAGGTTTAGCTACAGTTGTTCACTATCACTAAGAAGATAAGCTTGAACAATTCCTAACTTATAGGTATTATGATTCTTGTGTTTAAATAATTAACTAACAAATTAAACTAATAAATTAACAACTGAATATACTAAGGGTTAGAGACAAGATTAAGGAGGTCTAGAGTTATGATTTCCCCAATTGTCGGAATCCTTCCCGCTATGTGTTCTATAATTTCCCCTAAGTATTATCTACCAATCATGAGCACTCTTATTACTGTAAATCTCTCCCGAGTATTATGACAATTTACTAGACGCACTCTCCGAGCTACGCTAACTGGTTTTTAATACAGCTCACTTCACATCGCACCCATGGCTTCGTTATAACTAATCCCACCTTTAAAACCTCGGTTATTGATCCCTCATATACTCTGGGAGTGGTGTTATTCAACAATTACATAAATATGCACTCTCTCCCGAGTTATGCATACTAAATAGGCACAGCTAATTGTGAGCTCTTCAATCAACCAGAATATAAACGTAGTTGAAAAAATAGAGAAAAGTTATGGCTCAATTATATAAAAACATAACAAGAATTTATCCTACAAAAGGTTCTATCAAAACTCTAGATAACAAATTAGCTATTTATAATAGTATGTTGAACTACAATACTAAAATTCATAACCAACAATGAAAAATAGGAAGAGGAAGGAAAAACTCGTTGAAGAATTCTCCGCCTTGCTCCCAGTGTGTTCTANCCCGTCCTTGGCTGGCCTCCTTTGTTTTATATAGGGTTTAGGGCTTAAAATCCTATGTTTTGCACATAAGTCCCTGAAATTTCCGCCTCCTGCCGCAGTTTTGCCTCGGTCGCGGTCAAACCGCGACCAAACATGGCCTCTAATTCTTCAATTGTCTGCGTCTGCACTCTGCCGCAGTTCTGCCGCGGCCGTGATGAAACTGCGGTTTTTCACACTGTTCCGTTTGGAATTTGGAAAAACGCAAACCATGAAAGTTGTATCCCGTTGGGCTATATTTCCAACCATATATTATGGAGACAAAATAGAGTTCTGAGTAAAAGGTTATATGTATTTTACTAGACAGTGCGCAATATGCCTCATCGAGTCTTCGTTTGTTCTCAACTATCAAATTTGACCCCCGAACACGATCCCGGCTTAATTCCTTGAGCTTTTACTCAGACTTCAAAGCTTCAAATCACTTAAATTCATTCCATAACATCTATATAGCTCGGAATCACACCTACAAGGCATAAAACACACAATTAGTGCAAAACACTAGCGATTAAAGCACAAACTCAACTAAAGTACAGTAAATTAGAGTGTAATAATCGACTAAAATATGTAATTATAGCCTATCATCAACACGCCACACTTAAAGCATTGCTCGTCCTCGAGTAATCAAACTACACTTTATATAGACACGGCCTTTTTAAAGCAATTTTCCTAACTCATCATACCAAGAATATTTAAAATAGACTAAGCACAAAAGCGTAACATTTTCACCTCAAGATTTGACTCACAATTACCACGCATTATTCACAACTCACCCACTTACTCTAATATAGACGTCACTT
>MU770207.1:3134-31863 GCA_026770625.1 Nicotiana glauca | reverse complement strand
AATGAGGAAGAGAGTCACCGATTGCCAGGGCACTGATGGAAGCGAAGGAGTACATTTAGCAAGGGCATACCTACTGCTGAACCTACGCGAACTGGGGAATTTGATCGACAAGAGCATCCATCCTGGAGAGGGTCCTTCTAGGACCAATTATATTAGGTTTATTTGCCTTTTCAAATGTAATAAGGCCTTGTGCCATTAGTGACTTATCTTATTTAGTGTCGTTTTGGGTTCATCTATTTTTACATTAATGAAATAAGGTAATTATTGGCATTGAAATTCTCTAAATTAACGTGTTGCTAGGCCTACCTCGGGCACTACGAGGGTCCCAAATTAGGACGCAAATTTACATTTTCACAATATGTGTTTAAATCCTGGAAACATTTTAGAATCCCTTACTAACTTATTTACTTTTGTTTTTCTTTATCTTTATTATTCCCATCCCCTAAGGTTGGTTCACACATACTGGCATCATCAGCATATCACACCAGATCTAGGGGTCCTCCACCTCCTCCTCCTCCGAGTAATCCAAAAAGCAGAGGAAAAGCTAAGATGAATGACTCTAGTGGTATCCGAAAAGAAAATGCTGAGAATATTGAAACTTCAGACAATCGAAGTACTCCGGCCCAGAATGATTTGGTCCTGCGATTGGAACAAAAGTACTGGAGTTACAAGGGGAACTTGAGCAGGTCCGCAACTTGGCCAACCTGTCCCTCACCCTAAATGTCCCAGACATGAACCAACAAAATGCTCAAAACTTTAAATACGCCAAACCAATGTCTGCAAAATCCTCCAGCACCCCATCAATATGCAACTTCTCCCCAAAATCCCAATCCTCCACCGGTACCCACTCCTCCTCAGCACCAATATCTTCCTACCCAGTACCCACAAACCACTACCTGTCACACTCCTCAGAACACACCATAACTTATTCTCGACCCTCAAAACTTAACCAATGATCACCGCTACACCCAAATCCCTGGTACCGACCAAAACAACCCTATATATGTGGAGACCCTACCTTACTCCACTCAACCAATCTCCCATATGTGCATTGATTATCGCCAGTTGAACAAAGTTACAGTGAAGAACCGTTATCCTTTACCTCGTATCGATGATCTGTTTGACCAGCTTCAGGGCGCACAGGTGTTTTCTAAGATTGACTTGCGCTCAGGTTACCATCAGTTGAAGATTCGGGAGCCAGATATCTCGAAGACTGCTTTCAAGACTCGGTATGGTCATTACGAATTCCTTGTTATGTCATTTGGGCTGACCAATGCCCAAGCAGCCTTTATGCATTTGATGCACAGTGTGTTCCGACCGTATCTTGACTCATTCGTCTTTGTCTTTATTGATGATATTCTGGTATATTCCCGGAGTCAGGGAGATCATGAGCAGCACCTGAGGACAGTGCTTCAGTCCTGGAGAGAAAAGAAGTTATATGCTAAGTTCTCGAAATGTGAGTTTTGGTTGGATTCCATGGCATTTTTAGGCCACGTGGTGTCGAGTGAGGGTATTCAGGTTGTCGCGACCGAAATTCCACTAAGGGTCATCATGGCGCCAGACACCACTATCGGGCAAGCCAACTAAAATACTTAATTAAATTCTCGTTTTAATACTTTTGAAAACTATGATTTTTCTTCAAATTTACCAGTAAAAGATAATCATTTCAAATCAAATATGGATATAAGCAATTAATACAAGATACCCCATAATTATCCCAGAACCTGATGTCATAAGTGCATGCGAATTTACTAAGAAGGAAAATAAAATACAATAATTGTCCGGAATGCAAAGTGGACAGAAATGAAAATACTCTGAAGGGGTCTCTGCTGGCTGCGGGTCGTCTCGACAAGTGCAGTGCACCTAAGTCTCCAAATCAAACATACCACTATGCCACTAAGGCACTAGCCACATATGAACCTGTACAACAAAAATGCACAGCAAGTGTAGTATGAGTACGAAAACGACGTGTACCTAATGAGTATCCCGTCTAATCTCGAAGAAGTAGAGACGAGAGGTCGGCTTCAACACTTGCTAGTGGTCCAATAGTAATATTATTAATGTGATGAATCATGGATTTATTAAGAACAACAGTAAATTCAAGTAAGTCACGAAACAGGTAAAAGTTCCTTTTTATTAAAAGTCTCCGGATTCATAATCCATTAATTAACAATTATCTCAAGTCGGGGAGAGCAGATATCAATATCAATAAATCTCAAGGAATGCAATAGAAGCATGCGCAACTCACGTCGAGGTCGTACGACCCGATCCAACATAAATGTAAAATGTGCACTGTCGAGGGTCGAACGTCGCGAAGCATAGATGCATCTATTACCCCATTCACGAATCATATATACGACACGGTCAAATTTAAATAAACAATCACCCTACTTGCGAATCATACATGCGACGCAGGTACACATAGAAATACATGCTCAAACAACCAATTAAGAATTTGTCGGGGAACATTAATCCAAATGAAAGCTAATTCTCTTTTAACGATTTAAAAAAAAATGAAGTTTAATCTTTTCAGAAAGTCATTTACCAATTCGATAGGATTTAATAAATTCAACTGTCAATAAGATTACAAATATTTCAAGTATAGCATGCTTTTGGGTCCTAGACTACCCGGACTTACACATAATAATAGCTACGCACAGACTCTCTTCACCTCGTGCATACGTAGCGCGCGCAAATAGGAGCACATATCCAATTAATTTGCATATAGGGACAATTCCCTCTTACAAGGTTAGAAAGGAGACTCACCTCGCTCCAAAGCATACTTCCAATACCAAGAACGAGCTCAAACTCTCAATTTTGAGCCGAACGATCCAAAACTAGATAAACGAGGTAAGAACTAGTCAATACAAGCTCACAAGATCGCATTCTAACTATTTAAGAAAATTTCCCAACCTTAAACACAAGTTTCCTAAAATTCGACCCTGGGCCCACGTGCCCGAATTTTGAAATGTTTCGAAGAAAGTTGTTCTTTATAATCTAAGGATAAAGAATATATGATTTCTACTTCATTCATAACAAATTTTATGGTTAAATCTTGTTTTAACAGAACCCTAGGTTTTACTCTATTCCCATAATTTTCACTAATTTTTATGTGTTAATCTACCCAAAACTCAAGTATTAAACTCACATTAATTAGAAATAACTTACCTCACAATGCTAGGTGGAATCACCCCACCAAGATCTCCAAGATCGACTAAGAAATGAGTGAAAATGAGAAAAAATGGCCTAGAGCCCGAATAAATGAAGGCCACTGCCTTCTGCGATTTTTGCATGTGCAGTCCTGGGCCGCACCTGAGCCCATCGCTTCTGCGGAGGGAAGACCGCTTCTGTGATCTGGGCCGCTTCTGCGGATAGTCCCACTGCTTCTGCGGATTTAGGGCAGCATCTGCGGTCATGGGCTACCTGGCCTTGGGCCGCTTCTGCGATAGGTGTACCGCTTCTACGGTCTTGCACCTGCGGCTTACTAACCGCAAGTGCAGTTTTGATAGCAACCAACAGCTTTAGCCTTTCTCCAAAATTCCATTTCGATCCTTTAACCATCGGAATCCACCCGAGGCCCCGTCCAATCACACAAACCAGTCCCATAACTTAACACGGACCTGCTCGAGGCCTCAAATCACATCAAACAACATTGAAATCATGAATCGCACCCCAATTCAAGCTTAATGAACTTTAGAACTTCAAACTTCTACATTCGATGTCAAAACCTATCAAATCACGTCCAATTTATCTCAAATTTTGCACACAAGTCACATTCAACATTACAGATCTACTCCAACTTCTGGAATCGGATTCCGACCCCGATATCAAAAAGTCCACTTCTGGTCAAACTTCTCAAAAACCTTTAAATTTCTATCTTTATCCAAATGGCTCCAAATGACCTAGGACCTCCGAATTCACTTCCGATCGCGCTCCCAATACCAGAATCACCATACGGAGGTATTCCCATTCGGAATCCCAAACGGACATTAATAACACTGAAATGCACTTCAACCCAAACTTATGAGATTCTTCCAAATTGCTAACTTCCACAATAGGCGCCGAAACATTCCCGGGTCTTCCAAAGCCCAGTCCGGACATATGCCCAAGTCCGAAATCATCATACGAACCTGTTGGAACCTTTATATCCCGATTCCGAGGTCGTTTACTCAAAAATCCAACCTTAGTCCATTCTTTCAACTTAAAGCTTCCGAAATGAGAATTCTCTCTCCAAATTAACTCTGAACTTCCCAGAATTAAATTCCAACCGTGCGCACAAGTCATAATACCTGAAATGAAGCTGCTCATGGCTTGAAATTACGGAACGACGCGCTAGGGCTCAAAATAACCGGTCGGGTCGTTACATTCTCTCCCACTTAAACATACGTTCGTCCTCGAACATGCTAAGAACTGTGCTGGGGTTGCCTGAAATCACTGTTTAACACCTCGAGCGCCTACCCGTGCTACCACAACTCAGCTGGGACCCTAGCTTGATCAATCTAAAAATATCCTTTTTCACTTAAGCAAATAAGCCTTAGAGCAAAATTCTAACATCCGAAATTCTCTGCTAGGCCTGTTCCAACATATGCTCACCGTATCAATAACTACACGCAGCACCAGAACATGACTACGTACCTTAGCTGAATTCGCAACTTGCATCACTTTACTCACATGACCACAGTAACATTCTCTGATAAAATAAATCAAAATTCCACGAATCTGATGCTCCCATTGCACTTCATGACCTACGTAGGTCTTGCTCTAGCCCTTACAATATCACCACGATGGAAGAGATGAGTAGAAATTCATAACCGACTGCCAAATCAACAAATCATTGGGTCTATACCCCTGACAAGAACCATCACCTCATTCTGAACCAAATAATGGTCTTAGCTCTTTAATATACTTCATATAATCAGATTGCACTGATCCTAAATCCAATGATCTCGTCTTACCCAGTACGAACTGCTCAGGCAATAAGCTACCCCGGACATGATCAAAAGTCTCATATGATGCTACAATGTGCCAATAGGCGGCAATTCGAACACAATACAAAAGGAAAACAAACTCTAGAAGGAACTACTCAACTCGCACAGCTAATATGAACTTTCCTCAGAAAAATGGGAAACAAAACACACATAAGATGAAGTATGAAAACTGCATTCAACATCTCACTGTCGCGGCGTGCAACCCAATCCAAACAATATACCCATGGCGGTGTGCCACCCGATCAACACATAGAATTCACATAAGGAGATATACATCAAGCTAAATTGCTCATTACAACAAAATACCGAATATCGGTCACTAGCACTCTAAGTGCATAATACCATTCCTGGGGAGACATATAGCGCTATAAGCTACAAAACTCAAGCACAACTGAGGTGTGATATACGATTTGAATCTCAAGAGCCATTTTGCTCATATAACATCATCTCTACGCGGAACCCCAACACATAAGCAATTTACCGAGCCGTCTTACAACTCTCACGCTGCAATATATCATTACATGAAATAACTGACGACAAAATAACACCCTGACTGCTCTTCCATAAGGAGCGCATTGCTGAAATGAACACATCCGGACTGATATAGAGTCCATATTTACATTTAAATCTATCCACAGATCTCAAGCTGATTCTGATCGCACTTAACTAGGATAATAACCTTTCAAAGGTCCATAAATACTCCCCTTTTTCTCATGACGCATAAGGACAACCATCATAACTGGAGTAATCCTCCACAGTCCACAACCCAATAAACCGAGTGCCCTCCAAGCATAAATTCTCAATTTAACAACATCACCACAATCTTCATACTTGGTTTAACTCTTCAATCAATCAAGTGGCTACACGCCACACTTATAAAACCTTCATGTGGGGCACACTCCCACAACCTTCCGTAACGGATAACAGTCTGTACATCCAAACCACCGGTTGCACTAACACTGAAAATCAATAAAATTTTTTTAGCCAGGATGCAAAAACCTTTTTCACAAAACCCGATCTCAGGTGACGCTGAAGATAATACCAACTTACTTTAAACACCGAAACTTCTTTCCTGCTCATCTGAGCTCATGGCATCCTCGTGAACACCGAACTGCAACCTTGATCCTCACTTCAAATTTCATACCACTAACTGCACCCAATATGCCAATATATGATAGAACACGATTTTCATCATAACTCCGGAACCACTAATAGATTAATACTTCATCATATAAAAACATTTCACTTAACTCACTTTAGGAGAACCATAGCAACACACAGGTGAATTCTCATAACCATAGAATATGCAAATCTCCAAGTAGTGGTCTAAACCACCATAACCCTTCCGGGATTCTCCTACACATAACAGGCCATAATAGTAGAATACTTCTGAATAACATCAATTACGGCGGCCGACAAGCCTCACACGTACCGTCACAAATCACTTGTATAACTTGATCACACTGAAGGAACTGATCACTACCACCAATATGCCAATTCAACTATGGCTAACCAATCTATATTCTTCCAATTTATCCTTGATTTCCTTAGAAGTAATAATAACTCCATTCAATGCCTAACACACTCCATCCACACTCATCCCGAGTGACCTTGAATCACGAGACCATGCTGTCTCAAATCCCACGAACCATTTCATACCTCCCTTATGCGCACATTCACATCCTCAACTGGTATTCTCATTCTGATAATCCCTCTTCAGATCCGAGGTCTTTTCTTGTTTTTCATTTGGCACGAAGCCATAGGTCGCAACATTCAATAATCCACAATGTTAACCTTCATAGCTCATATAAGTCAATCAGACGCCAGCGCCCATTATACCTCTACATGATTCACTGGGTGATCTCTCAATACTTCTGCATCTTCAATCTTGGCAACACGTAGTAACAATGATTGAGCAATCCTGGCTCCCTTATAACCCCTCTGTGGTACCACTGACCGTTGGCACATAGTTATTACCGAGTGTGAAATTTCATAAACGAGTGGATGTAAAATAACATAAGTTATATGATTCAAGTTGAATAATGCCGCATGATAAGTGTGACGACCCGACCCGTTGTCTCATGAGTTACCGCTCTGTTTCCCTTGTTTTCTGCTTCTTTATGCTTCATTACCAATGTCTTGTATGATCAAGTCAGTTTGTATTGATTTTTGAAGGAAATGAGACACAGTCTTTTTAAGGAAGGCTTAGTTTGAAAAAGTCAACCGGATTTTAACTTATGTATTAAAGGGCTCGAATATGAATTTTGATGATTCGGTTAGCTTCGGGGGATGATTTGTGACTTAGAAGTGTGATCGGAAGTGATTTTGGAGGTCCGGTGTAGAATTAGGCTTGAATTGGTGAAGTTAGTATTTTGGCGATTTTCGGTTGATAGGTGAGATTTTGATCCGAGGGTCAAAATGGGATTCCAAGAGTTGTTGTAGCTTCATTATGTGATTTGGGATATGTGTGCAAAATTTCAGGTCATTCGGAGGTGGATTGGTTGAGTTTTTGATTAAATGCGTATTTCGGAAGTTTTAGAAGAACTTAGGCTTGAATCCAATGTAATTTAAAGGTTTTGGTATTGTTTGAGGTGTTTTGATGATTGGAACAAGTTTGAATGAGGTTTTAGGAGGTGTTGGTGCTTTTGGTCGAGGTCCCGGGGGCCTCGGGGTGATTCTGGATGGCTAACGGAGAGTTTTGGACTTGTGCAAAGTTGCAGACCCTGCTACTTCTGGTATTTTTGCTTCTGCAGAATTGAGACCGCAGAAGTGGTATCGCAGGAGTGGAGGAGGAAGTCGAAGAAGCGAGAAGGCTGAAGGAAGCTTGGTATTGCAGGTGCGGATTGGGGACCGCATCTGCGGAGTCGCAGATGCGACCATTTCCACAGAAGCGAGTTTTTGTCCCTTAGTGAATTTCTGCAGAAGCGGTACTGCGGAAGCGGGGTTTTGACCACAGAAGCGGTTTCGACTAGGCAGAAGTTATTTAAGTTCATCTTCGCGAATTTTGAAGGGTTTCTCATTTCTAACTTCGCAATTGGAGAATTGTGGGCGATTTTGAAGAGGGATTTCAAGGAGCTTCGATAAGGTATGGATTTTTGGACCCAAAACACGATTCTATGGTGCTATTTCATGGATTAGGACTGAAAACTTAAGAAATTAATGGACAAAAATGGTGGTTTAGGACTTGAACTTAGGAGAGCAAAAATTGGGGATTTTAAGGGTCAATTGAACTCCGATTCTTGTATTTTTGATATGTATAAACTCAGGGGGAGATAAGGAGTCTATTGATGTGAAAATTTATGAGTTTCAAGAAGTGGTCCCGGGGCTCGGGTTTTGCTAATTTTGGGATTATTGATATTTTTTGATTATTTTTGCTTGGGTTTTGTTCCCTTAGCCTATTGTAACGTATTCATTGTGGTTTTGGTCAGATTCGACGCGCGAGGAGGCTGATTTGAGAGGCAAGGGCATAACGAGCTAGAGTTTTGGCCGGCTTGAGGTGAGTAATAGATGTAAATGATATCCCGAGGGTTTGAAACCCCGGATTTGCACATCGTAGTGCTATATTGAGGTGACTTGCATGTCGGATAGCGAGCGTGGGGTAGAGCATCGTTGGGGATTGTGACTTGGTCTATACCTATTGATGAATTTACTGCGCATTTGACTGAAATTTACTTGTTATCATCATATTTGGGCTTCGTGCCAACTGTTTGACCCATTCGGGAATTGCTGCTACTGGTTTCTCACCATTTTGACACATTATTTGAACTCAGTCCTTTTATTTAATACTATTTTACAAATTCAGCCACTTTTACCCAGATTTGAAAAATTAAAAGATATTTCTAATGATGTTTTGGCTGAGAATTGTTATATTATTGTGGCTCGAGGGGCTTATGTGATTTCTGGACTGAGTGTGGGATCGGGCTGTGCGTCGCAGCAGTATTATACTGATATTGATATAAGGCCGAGAGCCTAGTTGATGCCACGAGATGGCTTGATATTGCGCTTGGGCCGTAAGGGGTCCCTCCCAGAGTCTGCACACCCCCAATGAGCACCGTTGACGATAAATAAATGGATCGGCCTGTACGCCGCAGCGGGTACTAGAGGGTACCATCTTATGTGTTGATTATCTTTCTATATATGTCGCTTAATTGCTTATTTGCCGTAGCATTTATACATTTCGATTTCATTGTTTTATTGATTCCATTCTACTTGATTTAACTGCCACAGTATAGAGTACTTTGTGTTTTTACATGATTTCTTATTCTCAGTCTATTTATGTTTATTACTCACTAGGTCGGAGTTCTTACATTACTCCCTGCACTTTGCGTGTAGATCCAGGTGCATCTGAGGCTGAGTGAGGATTCTCTGTTGAGCAGCGCATATCTGGGAGCATCTAGGTAGCTGCATGGCATTCGCAGCCCTGATCTCTCCCTTCTATCCTTGTTTTTTTACTTTCGTATTCCCAAGAGTGACATGTATTAGGTTGATAAACCTGTATTAGAGGCTCAGACTTGTGACACCGGATCCTTATGGGCTATGTAGTAGGTTTTTATTTGGTATTCCGCACGTTAAACTCTTATTTCAGACTTCTAGTATTATGACTTGGTTATTTATCTATGTTAATTAATAATGAACTGTATAAGGAATTGGGTTAAGGTTGTTAATTGGTCGGGCTTGCCTAGCATTGTGTTGGGCGCCATCACGACCGGGGTTGGTGTCATGACAAGTTGGTATCAGAGCCTAGGTTACTTGGTCTCGCAAGTTATGAGCCGGTTTAGTAGAGTCTCATGGATCGGTACAGAGACGTCTGTATTTATCCTCAAGAGGCTGCAGAACCTTTAGGAAAAACTTCATCTTCTTGAAATTCTTGTCGTGAGAACTTGTTGATTCGAGTACTAAACTTCTCTTTATTCTATTCTCTCACAGATGGTGAGGACTCGCGCTACCGGACGAGTCGGACGACCCCCAGTACCACCCACTGAGGCCACCAGAGGTCGTGGATGCGATCGTGGTCGTGGAAAAGGCAGAACAACCGGGGCAACACCCGTTGATCTTCCAGTTGCCCCAGCTTAGGATCAGGCTCCAGCTGTGGATACTCCAGCAACACTTGTTCAGGCACCAGTTGTGCATATCGTGATTCCGGGTCTTCAGGAGGCCTTGGCACATATCTTATCTGTTTGCACTGGCCTGGCTTAAGCAGTTCATCCACCACAGTAGCAGCTACTTCACAGGCCGGGGGCGGCAATTAGACCCCCGCTACTCGCACACCTGAGCAGGTAGTGCAGGGATTTCAGACGCCGGGAGTACCTCCAGCTCAGCTGGTTGCACCAGTCCAGGACTTTGTGGTTCCAGCTATGACAGACGATGAGCAGCATTGTCTTGAGAGGTTTAGTAGGCTCCAGCCTCCGACATTTAGTGGTGCTGAGGGCGAGGATGCCTAGGGTTTTCTTGACAAGTGTCAACGTATGCTCCGTACGGCAGGGATTCTTGAGTCGAGTGTTGTGGCATTTACCACTTTCCAGTTCTCAGGGGCTTCTTTTACTTGGTGGGAGGATTTTGAGAGGCGTAGGCCTGTCAGTGCAGCACCCCTTTCTTGGCAGCAGTTCTCCGCTCTTTTCCTGGAGAAGTATGTACCTTAGTCCCGCAGAGAGGAGTTGCGTAGGCAGTTTGAGTGGTTGACGCAAAGGGATATGACCGTGACTCAGTATGAGATTAGGTTTTCACAGTTGGCCCGTCATGCTATTTGGATAATTCCGTCAGATCGTGAGAGGATCAGGAGATTTGTGGATGGCCTTAACTACCATCTCCGTATTCTAATGACTAGAGAGAGAGTATTGGGTGCTACATTTGAGGAGGTGGTAGATATCGCTCGTGAGATCGAGTCAGTTCGCCGTTGAGAGCGAGAGCGAGAGCGAGAGGAAGGCCAAAAGGACTCATGGATCGGGCAGTTACGGTGGTGCTCCTTCGAGGGGCCAGTTCCAGCATGGTAGAGGTCGTTCTTTCAGGCCTGATCAGTCGACTCGGCCAGAGTATCGTAGGGCATCTTCAGGCTGTGGTCATCATGGGTCTCAGTAGGGCTAGCCTTCACTCAGCTCCCTCCCAGCTTAGAGCTCATCTCATGCCCCTCAGCTCAGGGTTCTTCTGTGCCGAGTGCATCTGCTAGCCACTCCGGTGCGAGGGGTTCTCTTCAGTCCCCATCTCTAGCATCGGGTAGTTATTATGAGTGCAGAGAGTTTGGGCATATGAGGAGGCAGTGTCCTCGACTTCGTGGTGGTCAGTCTCAGCAGAGGGATCAACCCTCGACTTCTGCACCAGTTACTTCGTCACCCGTTTAGCCAGCCAGGGGTGGAGGTCAGGCAGCCAGGGGTCGCCCCAGAGGTGGAGGTCGATCAGGCGGCGGCCGGGCTCATTTTTATGCTATTCCAGGCAGGACAGATGCCATTGCTTCGGACGCTGTCATTACAGGTATTGTTTCAGTCTGCCACAGAGATGCCTTTGTATTGTTTGATCCCGATTCCACCTATTCATATGTGTCTTCATATTTTGCTCGTTATTTGGGTACGCCCCGGGAGTCTCTTTCTTTACCTGTTCATGTGTCTACCCTAGTGGGCGATACTGTTGTTATGGACCGTGTGCACCGGTCATGTTTTATGATTATTGGGGGTCTGGAGACCCTAGTTGATCGATTTCTATTGAGCATGGTGGATTTGATGTTATTTTGGGCATGGATTAGTTATCTGTGTCATGCTATTCTAGACTGTCATGCTAAGACTGTCACTTTGGCTATGCCGGGTGTACCACGGATCAAGTGGCGTGGTGTGACTGATTATGTTCCGAGTAGAGTGATATCTTTCATGAAGGCCCAGCGTATGGTTGGGAAGGGCTGTCTATCATATTTAGCCTTTGTGCGGGATGTTGGAGCTGAGACTCCTAACATTTATTCTATTCCAGTTGTGAGGGATTTTCCTGATGTATTTCCTGCAGATCTGTCGGGCATGCCACCGGACAGGGATATTGATTTTGGTATTGATCTAGTGCCGGGCACTTAGCCCATTTCCGTTCCGCCATATCGTATGGCACCATCGAAGTTGAAAGAATTGAAGGAGCAACTTCAGGAACTCTTAGATAAGGGGTTCATTCGGCCGAGTATGTCACCATGGGGTGCGCCAATTCTGTTCGTGAAGAAGAAGGATGTCACAATGAGAATGTGCATTGACTACAGGCAATTGAACAAAGTAACAGTGAAGAACAAGTATCCCCTGCCTCGTATTGATAATTTATTTGACCAGCTTCAGGGAGCGAGGGTGTTTTCCAAGATTGATCTCCGTTCGGGTTATCACCAGTTGAAGATCAGGGATTCAGATATTCATAAGACTATTTTCAGGACTAGATATGGTCACTATGAGTTTCTTGTCATGTCTTTCGGGCTGGCCAATGCCCCAGCAGCGTTCATGCATTTGATGAATAGCGTATTTCAGCCTTATCTGGATATGTTCGTTATTGTTTTCATTGATGATATTCTGGTGTAATCGCGTAGTAAGGAGAAGCACACGCATCATTTGCGAGTTGTATTGCAGAGATTAAGGGAAGAGAAACTTTATGCAAACTTCTCCAAGTGTGAGTTTTGCCTCAGCTTAGTGGCTTTCTTGGGGCACGTGGTGTCCAGCGAGGGTATTCAGGTTGATCCAAGGAAGATAGAGGTGGTTCAGAGTTGGCCTAGACCGTCCTCAGCCACAGAGATTCGTATCTTCCTTGGTTTGGCGGGTTATTATTGCCGGTTTGTTCAGTGTTTCTCCTCTATTGCATTGCCCTTGACCAAGTTGGCTCAGAAGGGTGCTTCGTTTGTATGGTCGGATGAGTGCGAGGAGAGCTTTCAGAAGCTCAAGACACCTTTGACCATAGCTCCAGTATTAGTTTTGCCATCAGCTCCAGGTTCATATACTGTATATTGTGATGCTTCGCGAGTTGGGATTGGCTGTGTATTGATGCAGGAGGGTAGAGTTATTGCTTATGCTTCTCATCAGTTGAAGCCCCACGAGAAGAACTATCCTGTTCATGATTTGGAATTGGCTGCTATAGTTCATGCATTGATGATTTGGAGGCACTACTTGTATGGCGTATCTTGTGAGGTATTCACTGATCATCGCAGTCTTCAGCATTTGTTCAAGCAAAAGGACCTTAATTTGAGGCAGCGGAGGTGGCTAGAATTGCTTAAGGATTATGATATTTCGATTTTGTATCATCCGGGAAAGGCCAATGTAGTGGCCGATGCGTTGAGCCGAAAGGCAGTGAGTGTGGGGAGCTTGGCATACATTCCAGTTAAGGAGAGGCCATTTGCAGTTGATGTTCAGGCCTTGGCTAATCGGTTCGTGAGATTAGATATTTCGAAGCCCAGTCGGGTGTTGGCTTGTGGTTTCTTGGCCTTCCTTATAAGACCACATCAGAGAGCTCCAATATGACGATCCGCATTTGCTTGTCCTTAAGGACATAGTTCAGCATGATGATGCCAGAGACGTGACCATTGGTGATGATGGTATGTTGAGGATGCAGGGCCAGATTTGCGTGCCCAATATGGATGGGCTTCGGGAGTCGATATTGGAGGAGGCCCATAGCTCGCGGTATTCCATTCATCCGGGTGCCGCGAAGATGTATCAGGATCTTAGACAACACTATTGGTGGCAGAGGATGAAGAGAGATATTGTGGAGTTTGTAGCTCGGTGTCTCAATTGTCAGCAGGTGAAATATGAGCATCAGAGACTGGGTGGCTTGCATCAGCAGATGGTTATTCCTGAGTGGAAGTGGGAGAGGATCACTATGGATTTCGTTATCGGACTCCCTCGAACTTTGAAGAAATTTGATATTATTTGGGTGATTGTAGACAGGCTGACCAAGTCCGCGCACTTCATTCCTGTTTGTACTTCTTATTCTTCTGAGCGGCTGGCAGAGACTTATATTCAGGAGATTGTTCGGTTGCATGGTGTCCCAGTTTCCATCATATCAGATTGTGGCACTCAGTTTACCTTTCAGTATTGGCAGACTGTTCAGCGAGTGTTGGGTACTCAGGTACAGTTGAGCACAACCTTTCACCCTCAGACGGACGGGCAATCTGAGCGCACCATTCATATACTAGAGGATATGCTACGCGCCTGTGTTATGGACTTCGGAGGGTCATGGGATTGGTTTCCACTGCTTGCAGAGTTTGCCTACAACAACAACTACTAGTTGAGCATTTAGATGGCTCCGTATGAGGCCTTGTATGGGAGGCGGTGTAGATCTCCAGTTGGTTGGTTCGAGCCCGGTGAGGCCCGGCTATTGGGGACAAATTTGGTCCTGGATGCATTAGAGAAGGTGAAGGTGATTCAGGAGAGACTCCGTACAGCGCAGTCGAGATAGAAGAGTTATGCGGACAGGAAGGTTCGAGATGTATCCTACATGGTCGGTGCGAAGGTCCTATTGAAGGTTTCACCCACAAAGGGTGTTATGAGATTCGAAAAGAAGGGGAAGTTGAGTACGCGGTTCATTGGGCCTTTTGAGGTACTTCGGAGGATTGGAGAGGTGACTTATGAGCTTGCCTTGCCACCCAGCCTGTCGAGCGTGCATCCAGTTTTTCATGTTTCTATGCTCCGAAAATATATTAGAGACCCATCCCATGTTCTGGATTTCAGTACGATTCAGTTGGAGGGTGATTTGACTTATGATGTAGAGCCATTAGCCGTTTTAGATCATCAAGTTTGAAAGTTGAGGTCAAAGGATGTTGCTTCGGTGAAGGTGTAGTGGAGAGGTCGACCCGTGGAGGAGGCTACCTGGGAGACCGAGCGGGAGATGCGGAGCAGATACCCTCACCTATTTGAGGCTTCAGGTATGTTTCTTGACTCGCTCAAGGATGAGCGTTTGTTTAAGTTGGGGAGGATGTGACGACCCGACCCGTTGCCTAAAGAGTTACCGCTCTGTTTCCCCCATTTTCTGTTTCTTTATGCTTCATTACCAATGTCTTGTGTGATCGAGTTGGTTTGGATTGATTTTTGAAGAAAATGAGACACTTAGTCTCTTTAAGGAAGACTTAGTTTGGAAAAGTCAACCGGATGTTGACTTATGTGTTAGAGGGATCGGATATGAATTCCGATAATTCGGTTAGCTTCGGGGGATGATTTGTGACTTAGGAGTGTGATCAGAAGTGATTTTGGAGGTCCGGTGTAGAATTAGGCTTGAATTGGCGAAGTTAGTATTTTGGCGATTTCCGGTTGATAGGTGAGATTTTGATTCGAGCATCGGAATGGGATTCCGAGAGTTTTTATGGCTTCATTATATGATTTGGGATGTGTGTGCAAAATTTCAGGTCATTCGGAGGTGGTTTGGTTGGGTTTTTGATCAAATGCGTGTTTCGGAAGTTTTAGAAGAACTTAGGCTTGAATCGAATGTAATTTGAAGGTTTTGGTGTTGTTTGAGGTGTTTTGGTGATTGGAACAAGTTTGAATGAGGTTTTAGGAGGTGTTGGTGCTTTTGGTCGAGGTCCCGGGGGCCTCGGGGTGATTCCGGATGGTTAGTGGAGAGTTTTGGACTTGTGCAAAGTTGCAGACCTTGCTGTTTTTGGTATTTCCGCTTCTGCGGAATTGGGACCTCAGAAGCGGTATCGCATGAGCGGATGAGGAAGTCGCAGAAGCGAGAAGGCTGAAGGAAGCCTGGTATCGCAGGTGCGGATTGGACTCCGCAGATGCGGCCATTTGGCCGCAGAAGCAGGTTTTTGTCCCTTAGTGAATTTTCGCAGAAGCGGTACTGCGGAAGCGGGGTTTTGACCGCATAAGCGGTTTCGACTGGGTAAAAGGTATTTAAGTTCATCTTCGCGACTTTTGAAGGGTTTCTCATTTCTAACTTTGCACTTGGAGAATTATGGGCGATTTTGAAGAGAGATTTCAAGGAGCTTCGATAAGGTATTGGATTTTTGGACCCAAAACACCATTCTATGGTGCTATTTCATGGATTAGGACTGAAAACTTAAGAAATTAATGGACAAAAATGGTGGTTTAGGGCTGGAACTTAAGAGAGCAAAAATTGGGGATTTGAAGGGTCAATTGAACTCCGATTCTTGTGTTTTTGATATGTATAAACTCGGGGGGAGTTAAGGAGTCTATTGATGTGAAAATTTATGAGTTTTGAGAAGTGGGCCCGGGGCTCGAGTTTTGCTAATTTCGGGATTATTGATATTTTTCGATTATTTTTTCTTGGGTTTTGTTCCCTTAGCCTATTATAACGTATTCGTTGTGGTTTTGGTCAGATTCGACGCGCGAGGAGGCCGATTTGAGAGGCAAGGGCATAACGAGCTAGAGTTTTGGCCAGCGTGAGGTGAGTAATAAATGTAAATGATGTCCTGAGGGTTTGAAACCACGGATTTGCACATCGTAGTGCTATATTGAGGTGACTTGCACGCCGGATAGCGAGCGTGGGGTAGAGCACCATTGGGGATTGTGACTTGGTCCGTCCCAATTGATGAATTTACTACGCATTTGACTGAAATTTACTTGTTATCATCATATTTGGGTTTCGTGCCAACTGTTTGAACCCTTCGGGGATCGCTACTACTGGTTTCTCACCATTTTGACACATTATTTGAACTCAATCCTACTACTTAATACTGTTTTACAAATTCAGCCACTTTTACCCAGATTTGATTTCAAATTAAATGATATTTCTAATGATTTTTTGGCTGAGAATTGTTATATTATTGTGGCCCGAGGGGCTTATGTGATTTCTGGACTGAGTATGGGATCGGGATGCGCGTCGCAACAATATTATACTGATATTGATATGAGGCCTAAGGCCTAGTTGATGCCACGATATGGTTTGATATTGCTTTTGGGCCATAAGGGGGCCCTCCCGGAGTCTGCACACCCCCAGTGAGCGCCGTCGATGATAAATAAATGGATCGGACTGCACGCCGCAGCGGGTACTAGAGGGTACCATGTTATGTGCTTATTATCTTTCTATATTTGTCGCTTAATTGCTTATTTGCCGTAGCATTTCTACATTTCGATTTTATTGTTTTATTGATTCCATTCTACTTGATTTAACTACCGCAGTATAGATTACTTTGTGTTTTTTCATGATTTCTTATTCTCAGTCTTTATTTATGCTTATTACTCACTGGGTCGGAATACTCACATTACTCCCTGCACTTTGCGTGCAGATCCAGGTGCATCTAAGGCTGAGTGAGGACTCTCTGTTGAGCAGCGCATATCTGGGAGCATCGAGGTAGCTGCATGGCATTCGCAGCCCTGGTCTCTCCCTTCTATCCTTGTTTTTTTACTTTTGTATTCCCTAGAGTGACATGTATTAGGTTGATAAACCTGTATTAGAGGTTCAGACTTGTGACACCGGATCCTTATGGGCTATGTAGTAGGTTTTTATTTGGTATTCGCACATTAAACTCTTATTTCAAACTTCTAGTATTATGACTAGGTTATTTATCTATGTTAATTAATAATGAACTGTATAAGAAATGTGGTTAAGGTTATTAATTGGTTGGGCTTGCCTAGCATTGTGTTGGGCGCCATCACGACCGGGTTGGGGTCGTGACAATAAGGAATGAAAGAAGTGAGGTTATCCTAATAGTTTTGTAGCCTCTCGAATATAAGTACAGACGTCTCCATATCGATCCGCAAGACTCTACTAAACTCGCTTATGACTTGTAGCACCTATGAACCTAGAGCTCTGATACCAACTTGTCACGACTAAAAAATCCCTCCAAAAAAGTCGTGATGGCACCTAGTCTCTATACTAGGTAAGCCTAACATTAACTGAAACAACATTAATATGTATTAACTTTAAATAAAATTACTCTAAACAAATTATAATTCCTAAAACCCGGTAGTACAAGTAATAAGCTCTATAGAGTTTTTCTCTACCATTTCTAAATACAACCGTAAGGAAATAAGTACAGTAGTGAGAATATAAAATAAGAAGGTGACTCTGAAGCCTGCGAATGCAGCAACAGGGCTACCTTGAGTCTCCTCGGCAAGAATCCACACAGCTACTAGCGAACAATACCTGGATCTGCACAAAAGAGTGTAGAGTGTAGTATCAGCACAACCGATCCCATGTGCTGGTAAGTGCCTAGCCTAACCCTGGCGAGGTAGCGACGAGGCTAGGACCAGGATACCAAATAAACCTGTGCAATATAGCATACAAAATAATAAGAAGCAGATAACGATGATGGCCACAATGATCAACCAGTGATATGAATAGCAGGCAACAAGAACAACATAAATGCTTCTCAACAAATAATAAATACAAGTGCAATCAATTAAGCGAGTCCTTCAAATATAAATCTTTCGCCTATAAATCCTTTAAGTAATAATCTCTAAGATAAAATGCTTTTCAATAAATATATTTTGAATATATTTCCTTCAAATAAGTACCTTCTAAGTAAGCATCTTTCGAATATAATTCTTTCGAGTAAAGCTTACCTTGTGACACCTCATTTCATAATCATAAACAATATAGGTCTCAGCTCACTTTCATATTTTCACGGAATCTCGTGCCCACATATTTTCGTCTCACATTGTACAACAATATTCTTATGTTACTCAGTTCATAAGTTCCATAACCCAATACAATTAAGAATGTTCAAGGAGCCTCATTCACTTAACGTAAAGTCGAGTACAGCTTCCAACCCAATTATGAAATCAACAAGAAAAGATGGAGTTATTTTTAGAAATCATTTGATAAATTCAATTAAAGTACAATATCAAATGAATCTTACCTTTAATACGAGAAATCAATAAATTAAAACATAGTAGAAATTCCTTTTTAAGTAAAGTACAACCTCAAACGGTTTAAGAAAAATTTAATTGAGAAATCAATTGAGTTAAAAATGTAACAGTTGTTGAAATTTGGAGTATTGGACATATAAAAAAAATAAGGCGAGTTATTGTAAACACTATGGATTCCAACACAAAGGATCACAACAGTAAAGGGATTTAAACAGTTAATACACTTAAACTGTTAATAAAAAGTAAAGATGGGAGAGAGAAAACATGCTTCGGAGAATAAAAGGTAAAAACAGAATATCAAGAGAATTATAAAGGAATTAAAATCCAACCACTAACAAGAATAAGGAAAACAAAGGCAGATTTCACCTTCTTTTCACCTCTTGTTGCAGGCGTGCAACCCGATCCCATTTTCTGTATATCGTGGTAGGCGTGCCACCCGCTCCCATTTCATGTATCTCGTAGTAGGTGTACCACCCGCTCCTATTTCATTATATCTCGTGGTAGGCGTACCACCCGCTCCCATTTCGTTATATCTTGTGGTAAGCGTACCACCCGCTCCTATTTTAATTATATTATGGTAGGCATACCACCCGCTCACATTTTAATTATCTTGTGGTAGGCGTACCACCCGCTCCTATTTCAATTATCTTGTGGTATGCGTACCACCCACTCCCATTTCAATTATCTTGTGGTAGGCGTACCACCTGCTCCCGTTTCAATTATCTTGTAGTAGGCGTACTACCCGCTCCCATTTCAATTATCTTGTGGTAGGCGTACCACCCGCTTTCATTTACAAACCAACAAAAATCACAAAGAATCCCGGCAAGAGAATAAGAGCAATATAACAACATCCCGAATATTTCAATAATATCCCGGCAAGGGAGCACTAATATCAAAATAATAACATCCCAGCAAGGGAACAATAATATTTCAATAATATTCCGGCAAGGGAACAATAATATTTCGGTAAGGGAACAATAATATTTCAATAATATCCCGGCAACGAAACAATAATATCAAAACAAAACATCCCGGCAAGGGAACAATAATATTTCAATAATATTCCGGTAAGGAACAATAATACTTCAATAATATCCCGGCAAGGGAACAATAATATCCCGGTAAGGGAATAATAATATAAAAACAATAACATCTCGGCAGGGGAACAATAATATTTCAATAATATTCTGGCAAAGGAACAATAATATTTCAATAATATCCTTGCAAGGGAACAACAATATCAAAACAATAATAACATATGAAGCGCAATAAAACACAACGGAGTCATAACAATTATAATACAAGACTCACGGGCATGCTTAACACCAACGTATAGATACTCGTCACCATGCCTATACGTCGTACTCCACAATTAACATGTAACAAATAAGACACAACTCCTAATCCCTCAAGCTAAGGTTAGACCAAACACTTACCTCGCTTTGCAACCAATTCAAAATTCCAACAAGCTTTTGCCTCGCGAATTCGTGACCGAAATTCTCAAATCTAGTCATAAATAATTCGATTCAGTCATTAAAAATTATAGGAATTAATTCCATATGAATTTCTATATTTTCCATTAAAAATCCAAAATTTAACTCAAAATTGCCCGTGGGGCCCACATCTCGGAATCCGACGAAACTCATAAAATCCGAAAACCCATTCTAATACGAGTTCAACCATACAAAAATTATCAAATTCTGATGTCAAATGGACCTTCAAATCCTAAATTTTTATTTTTGGAAAGTTTTACAAAAACTACAATTTCTTTCATCCAAATCCTAAATAAATGGTGAATATAACCATAGAACCATGAAATATAATCACTTTTGGGTATAGAACACTTAACCCAGCTAAAGTCATGAAGAAACCCTCAAAATCGCCCAAAAACCGAGCTCCAAAAATCCCAATCGAAAATGAAGCAATGACAAATTTTCAACAGTATTTTCGCAATTCCTATAAAAACTTCGCATTTGCGAGTGAACAATGTTTTTGCAATTCCCATAAAAACTTCGCATTTGTGAGTGAATAGTATTTTTTGCAAATTCCATAAAAGGTTCGCAATTGCGAATGAACAGTGCCGCACAAGAAACCAGCAAAACCCAAACTTCTCCGAAATGATCCGAAACCACCCCGAAACTCATCCGGAACCTCCCGGGCACAAACCGTATATGAATTTCAATCATAAAATACATTACGGACTTGCTCGCGCACTCAAAATATTGAAAAGAGGTTGTCTTAATCTGATATTGATGAAGGTCAAACTGTTTCCAAAAATCTTATATTTTTCAACTTTCGCCAAAATGCGTCGAATTGTTCTAAGGACTTCCAAATCCAAATTCGAACATGCTCCTAAGTCAAAATCATCACACGAAACTATTGGAATCATTAAAATTCCATTCCGAGGTCGTTTGCTCAAAAGTCAAATCTCCGGTCAAACTTAAGAAATCTTTAGCCTTAGATTTCTAGATTCCGTTAAATGGCGATAATTTGATCTAGGGACCTCCAAATTCGATTTCGGGCATTTGACCAAGTCCCAAATCACGATATGGAACTACCAGAATGGTCAAAACTTGGATCCGGGTTCGTTTCCTCATAAGGTTGACCGAAATCAACCCAGTTTGAGTTTTAAAGCTCTAATTCATAATTTAATCGATTTTTCATACAAAAACCTTCCAGAAAATTGTACCGATTGCGCATGCAAGTCGAGGAATTATTGATAGCGCTTTTCAAGGTCTTAAAATACCGAAATAATTATTTAATTTAAAGATGATATCTTGGGTCATCATATATGTTGTCTACCTTATTACTATTTTTGGAAAGATAAGTAGCTTGAATTGTATGAGTAATGTTATTTGCAACTCAAATGGTAATTTATTCCAATGTCATCCCTTGTTATTTATTAAAGTAGAGATAATGATATTCTGTTGGTCTAACGGTAACAAACCCTGAAGTTTTTATCTAATTGTTGTGTCATGCCCAATCCATGGGTCTTCCCAAAACTTAATATGTGTGCCTTTTTCTATATTCCATTTTATTTCTAGTTGACAATGATGCCAGCCATTGATAAAATTAGTTCAAATTTGAGAGTGAATATTATTGGTTGATATATTAAGATATTTGCTCAGAAGGATGTTTGCCACATAGCTTGTGGTGTCTTAAATATCCTCCAAGCTAGACTTTCTGCAAAGCATAGTTCTTTTGACGTAATTTTTAAATTCCTAATCCTCCTGCTTCCTTTGGTGTGGTAATTTCATTCCATCTAACAAGGTATAGTTTTTTTTTCTTCTTCTAAAGTTGTACCCCATAAAAAATTCTGTTTATATTAATCCATTTTATTAACTATGTGAGCGGGAATGTGAATTTACTACATGATATGGTTCGGTAACTGGTTTAGAGTAGATTTTAGTAAAGTGGCTCTTCCTGCCAAAGTTAAAAATCTAGATTTTCATCCTGCTAGTTTATTTTTAAAATTGTGAAGGAGGAACTGAAAATCTGCATTTTTGGGTCTTGCTTGGAACATATGAAATCCCAAGTATTTACCAAAAGACGTTCCTTCTTTAATGTTGAAGGAAGTGATAACAAAATCTTTATCATAGGAGCTACAATTTTTAGAGAAGAAGATTTTTGAATTTTCAAAATTGATTTTTTGCCCTGAATGTTTGAAAAAGTTATTCAAAACATCAATAATTGCATGGCAGCTTTTGGTAGTAATCTTAGAGAAAACTATAATATCATCTGCAAAGAAGAGGCGAGAGAGAAGTGGACCTTTGTTAGACAGTCGAATTGGTTGCCACTTTAAATAGTCAACTGATAGGGAGATACTTTGTGAAAATAATTCCATGCACATAATAAACAAGTAGGGTGAAAGTGGATCTTCCTAACGAATAGCTCTTGTTAGTGTAAAGTACGGACTTTTTGAACAATTAATTAATATAGAAATTGAAGTTGTTGTAACACAAGACATGATTAAGGAAATCATAGAGGGAGGTATGTTAAAATAAAACAATGCATGTCTTATAAAAGACCATTCTAACCTGTCACACACTTTTTCTAAATCAAGTTTTAATAACATTGATGGATATTTGACTTTCATTTAGCTAAGTAATTTAAGGATTCTTGTACTATTATAGCATTATCACAAGCTCTTTTGCCTTGTTGGAAATTAGTTTGTGTATGAGCTATAATTTTACTAATGATTGGCTTAAGCCTATTAACTATTATCTTAGTAATAAGCTTGTAGACAATATTGTAAAGGCTAATAGGTCTGGATTGTTGAATTTTTATAGGATGCTTTACCTTAGGGATAAGGCATATAAGGGTTTTGTTTAGTTCTGGAGGAATGATCATTGAGCAGAAGATATCATTACAAAATGAACTAATTTTATCACCTACATCTGACCAGTATAGCCCATCTGGACCTAGGTCTTTGTATGCCTTAAAACTTTTTAATGCAGATATAATCTCATCTTGATGAAGAGGTGAATCAAGACTAAGTAAATCATCATAAGAGATCTGGCAATTATAAGTAGTCATGGTAATTTTTTTCAAAAATAAGTGATCTGTTGGAAAAAGGTCGTTGAATAATTATTAATTAAACTATGTATTTCATTAGTGTTAGATACCCAGTTGTCTACATTGTCTTGTAAAGCATTAATTCTATTTCTTCGACGTCTGTGAAGAGTGGAGAGGTGATAGAACTTAGTATTGGCATCCCCTTCATTTAGCCAATTAATTCGTAATTTTAATTGCCAAAATTCCTCCTCTATATGTAGAATGTGACTATATTCCAAGGTCAATTGAGTTTTTAAATTTTGTAAGAAAATACTAGTAGGAGTTGTATAGAGGATTGTATCCCTGATAGTCTAGCCAGAAGCTTTCTTTTTTGTTGGAATATATTACCAAAAGTATTTTGTTTCCAACGTGTGACCACTATCTTAAAATTATTAGTAGTAGCTAGTAAAGGCAGGTTATTCGACCAAGTTTCATAAACAAGTTATTGAAACTGTGGATGAGATGCCCACATCGTCTCAAATCTAAATATCCTATGTTGTATAGATTGAGGAGGTTCTAAGTTAATTAAGATTGGGTAATGATATGAGTGAGTACGAGGAAGGTGCATCACAGTTGTATTTGGATATAAGCTTAACTAGTCGTAATTAGCTAGAAAACGATCAAGCATTTCTAATATTGTACGACCATTTCTTTGTTTATTAGTCCAAGTAAAACGACTACCTTGATAACCTAAATCAATAAGGCTACATTAATGCATGCAATTTGCAAATTTGTTAGCCCCTTTATTATTCATAGGAAGACCTCCAAATTTTTATTTAGATTCTAAAATTTCATTAAAGTCGCCCCTATTAGCAAGGGTATAGCAGTATTATCATGCAAGTTATTTAAATTTTTCCAAAGAATATCACGTAAGTGATAATGACAACTAGCACATATTGCAGACAATATCCAAGGAGGTTTTGTGGGGCTAACCTGAACTATGTAGTGTATTTCCTAATAAGAGATACATATTTCTGTGATGTTGATATGATCTGTATTCCGCAGCACCACTAACCCACTTATGAGGTCATTTGAAGAAACTTGTGCTCACGCAAGCTTGTATGGTCTTGCATGTGGGTTTCAAGTAAGATAGCAAGAGTTGGTTTATGATTATCTAGTAGAGACCTAAAGTGTGACGACCCGACCCGTCGTCTCATGAGAACCGCTCTATTTCCCCCATTTCCTGCTTCGTTATGCTTCATTATCAATGTCTTGTGTGAACGAGTTGAATTAGTTTGATTTTTGGAAGGAAATGAGACACTTAGTCTCTTTAAGGAAGGCTTGTTTTGAAAAAGTCAACCGGATATTGACCTATGAGTTAGAGGGATCGGTTTTGGATTCCGATGATTCGGTTAGCTTCGAGGGATGATTGTGACTTAGGAGTGTGATTGGAAGTGATTTTGGAGGTCCGGTGTAGAATTAGGCTTGAATGGGCGAAGTTAGTATTTTGGCGAATTCCGGTTGATAGGTGAGATTTTGATCCGAGGGTCGTAATGGAATTCCGAGAGTTTTTGTAGCTTTGTTAGATGATTTGGGATGTGTGTGCAAAATTTCAGGTTATTCGGAAGTGATTTGTTTGGCAGAAGCGAGTTTGGACTTGAGGGAATTTTTCGCAGAAGCGGAGTCGCAGATGCGACTTATGGACCGCAAAAGCGGTATATGGGGCCTTGGTGAATTTCCGCAGAAGAGGCATGTTGACTGCAAAAACGGGAGTTGCAGATGCAAAATTTTGACCACAGATGTAGTAATGACTGGGCAGAATGGGTTTTAATGATATTTCATCCGCGAGCCTAAGTTATTTTCCTCCATTGTAGAACATCTTGAGAGCTTTTTGGGAGAAATTGAAGAGGGTTTCGACTGGAATTGACAAGAGGTAAGTTTTATGAGTTGTAAACATGGTTATTATGTGAAATTAACCTAGAAATTCATGGAAATTAAGCCTAAAATTGATGAACTAGGTCTTGAGTTTTTGATATTTCAAATTGGGATTTGATGGGTCATTTGAGCTCGTATTTGAGAGTTCTTGGTATGTATGAACTCGTGGCGAGATAAGGAATCCGGTGATGTTAATTTTTGGATTTTTTGAGAAGTGGGCCCGGGGCTCGGGTTTTGCAATTTCGTGATTTTCGATGTTTTTCGATTGGGTTATGTTCCCTTAGCCTATTGTGATATATTCGCTCTGATTTTGGATAGATTCGACGTGCGTGGAGGCCGATTTGATGGGAAAAGGCATCGCGAGCTAGAGATTTCACCGGTTCGAGGTGAGTAATAATTGTAAATGATATCCTGAGGGTTTGAAACCCCGGATTGCACATCGTAGTGCTATATTGAGGTGACTTGCACGCCGAATAGTGGGCGTGTGGTAGAGCACCGCTGGGGATTGTGACTTGGTCCGTCCTAATTGATGAATTTACTGCGTATTTGACTGAAATTTATTTGTTAGCACTGCTGTTTGGGCTGATTGCCATATTTGGGCTTCGTGCCAATTATTTGAATCCTTTGGGGATTATTTTTACTGCTTCCTCACTGTTTTGACTTATGACTTGAACTCAGTCATATTGTTGCTCCACTATTTTACAACTCAGCCACTTTTACTTAGATTTGAGTCTTAAATGATATTTTAAATGATAATTTGGGCTGGGGACTACTGTTTTACTAATGCCCAAGGGGCTTGTGATGTTATTATGACCGAGTGTGGCCGAGGGCCAGATGTGAGGGTACACTGAGTGATGTGAGGCCGAGGGCCTGGATGTGAGGATTATATTTATGGATCGGGCTACACGCCACAACGATACTTATATGGATCGGGCTGCACGCTGCATCAGTATATTATATGGATCGGGCTGCACGCTGCAGCGCTATATATATATTGGATCAGACTGCACGCCGCAATAATATAGCGCTTGGTCTGTAGGAGCCCCTCTGGAGTCTGTAACCCCACAGTGAGCGTGGGTACCCGTATAGATCGGGCTGCACGCCGCAGCGATATGTGGATCAGGCTGCACGCCGCAGTGGTTACTATATGATACTGTTCTGAGAGTGATTCGAGAGAGGGAGCCCGAGGGGCTGGTACAGTTTGAGATATTTCCCGAGGGGCGAAGTTTTATGTGCTCATCTTGCATACTTATTTGCCTTTTTACCTGTTAAACTGTGGTATTTGTGCCCGAGGGGCGTATTTTCTGTGCTTATCAGCACTAACTGTTTTGAAATTGTTTTCGTAATTATTGAAAAGATCACTTTCAAAAGAGATTTGAACTGAGCCAAGGTATTTCTAAAGATTTTACAGATTTTATTGTTTTCTCTGAAAATTGTACCCGAACAGCATGTTGGTTGCTTTACGTGATTTCTTGCTGCTAATTTATTATTTACTTTTATTACTCACTGAGTTGGAGTACTCACTTTACTCTCTGCAACTCGCGTGCAGATACATGTATTTGTTCACCCGGTAGCAGATTTTGAGCTGGTTGAAGATTTGGCTATCGTAGCTGAGCAAGGTGACCGCCAGCGTTCGCGGTACCGGATTTCTTCCTTTGATTCTAAATTCTAATCTGCATATTACTGGCCTTGTAGTTGTATTTAGACTCTTCTAGATGCTCGTGACTTGTGACACCCCGGTTTGGGCTGTGTTTGGTTGTACTTCCGCCAAGTAATACTATTGAATCATCTTTAAATTTGTTTAAACATGTTATCTATTTTTTTTTTTGAAAAAGGGCAGATAGGGTTGATTGGTTGGCCTTGTCTTCACGAGAGGCGCCATCACGACCGGAGCGGGATTTGGGTCGTGACAAGTTGGTATCAGAGCCTAGGTTACTAGGTCTCGTGAGTCATGAGCAGGTTTAGTAGATTCTCGCGGATCGGTACGGAGACGTCTGTATTTATCCTCGAGAGGCTGCAGAACCTTTAGGAAAACTTCACCTTCTTAAATTCTTATCGTGCGTCCTTGATTCAGCTTGAAAAGAAACTTTTGAAATTCCTTCCACGTGTTCGTAAGCACACATGAGCGCTCAGTATCAGATGTGCCTTGATGGCTTGTGATTCCCCGATCAAGGGGCGAGATGTGATCTCCCTGAGTTTGATGTTGGGCCCGTCTGGAGGACTTGAGACCGGATCTTGCCTATGGCTTGAGCATCGAGGTTCTGATTGTGTAAGCAAGTGTATTGATGTGGGGATGAATGTGAGATTTGTAGAGGATTACGGTACTAGATGATCTGTGTTTTCACAAACTTGTAAATGATTTTAGTTTAATCTCACTATGGTAATGTGGCATCATTAGAGTAAAATTGTTATGGGTTATTGAGTGTGTCCTGATATATGGTTTCGAGCCAAGTTGGGAAGGTTGCTGTTGATTAGCTGATTGCACGGCTATGTGCTATGTTGGTTCCGGTTTGAGGCATACTGGCGAATAAGTTCTGGTCGTAGAAATTGAGCCGAGGATGGCATGAGTGAAGAAAAAATTGTGACGGAGGTCATATTACGCTTTATAGAGTACGAGAATCACGGAATGTCTAGAGTGTTATTGGCAAGGGATGCTCGGCGTATAGAGCAGGAAGTTTCTTAGTTGTATTGGGATGAAGATATCATTTTGCGGTATCGGAGTGCAAATGAGGCACGGGTGGTTCTGTCCATCAGGTCAGGTGATTTGCAGTTTGAATAAGAGAGAATGACTTTCAAAAATGGTTCTAATGTGTTCAAGAGTCTACAGGAAACAATCAGGTATCTTAAAGTTGCATATGTGGTTAGAAACTGTGTTTTCATTGGAAGAGGTTCAAATTTGTGGTATTTCTATGTTAATTATGGGATTCTATGCATCAGTATCAGGAAATCAAAGGCAACGGATTTAGATTCACAGGAAGTTCTTCAGAATAAAGTGCTGTGGAATGTGGTGTTTTTGGGAATATTCAAGGGAGAGTATTCAACGGCTTATGGGTTTCAGATAGTGTGGTTCATGCTTGGGTCTCGTGTGGTAAGCCTGGGTGAGGCATTGTGGTACTACAGCAAGAGGAAATATCAAGTTGAGGATGGAACAGAAGGAAATTTAGATGGGTGAAGTATTTTGATAGAAGACCGAATCGGTATGGTAAGGATGTGATTAATTCTTTGCGTGTGTTCGAGGTAATGAATTCGTACAGGTATTTTGCAGCAAGGCTCTTGAGTTCTGACAGCTTGTTTATCTTGGTCTAGTTAGAAGGATTCAGTCCTGACAGATTAGCTTGTGCAAATGGAATTGGGAGAGAATTCTTGTTGGGTTTCATCGTGGTTTGGGGATGTATATTTTCTATGGACATGCGGAGCATGGAGTGTGAAATGATTTTTCTTCTAGACGGGATCAATGGAAGTTCTTGGCTAGTTGAGTGCGTCGATGTCTGTGGCGCGGAAGGGAGATAAAAGTTCTCATGTTATCCTTGGATGATATGGTATATG
>MU770193.1:11064-24441 GCA_026770625.1 Nicotiana glauca | reverse complement strand
AAAATCTCTACCGACGTCAACCTTCAAGAAGCTAGTGCACAAGATTGGGATGCGAAGGCTCAAGGATGTGAATTGATGCTCTCATCAGTGGGAGTTAACGCGCGTTGCACTCTTTTTCCCTTACAAGGTTTTGTCCCACTGAGTTTTCCTTGCAAGTTCTTAACGAGGCAACCAAAAGGCGTATTATTAGATATGTGTACTCTTTTTCCTTTTCTAGAATTTTTTTTCCCATTGGGTTTTTTTTTAGTTAAGGTTTTAACGAGGCACATTATCTGCTGAATTGACATTCAGGGAGAGTGTTATAAATAGAATTTTATTTATGGTGAATGTCCATATTTAGAGAGATTCTAGGGTTTGTTACTTTGTGGCTAAGTCATTTTTCCCTTATAAATAGAGGGGTCTTACTCCATTGTAAATCATCCCAAAATTCAATAAGAATTTCCTCTCTCTCTTTCTCTACAATATTATTCTTGTTCTTTTATTATTTTATAACAGCTTGTGAAATGTTAAAGGCGTTTATTAGTTTTATAGTAGTATATTTCAAATGCCAGTTAATACCGTGTCAGAATTAAGCACCAACTAATTACTTAGATTCATATCTTAGTTTTTTTTTTTTTTTGGGCCAAAATTCCTATCTTAAATAAGAGAATAATTGTTTGCGAGAGACTAAATGAGTTTTTAAAGCCCTATTTTAAGGTAACTAACGTGATCGAGTTGCTAAATAATGAGGAAAAAGGGAGCGGCTCTGCTCCATTACTCTTTGCTCCAGTAATCATTAATGCATCCTTAGATGGATGACACGTGCCCTTATAAGTATAAAAGGCTGAGATTCGTTTCTAACTTAATTCTCTTTTTTTGGTTGCATTCTATTAATGGTACTGCTGAAAAACAAAGTGCCAAATTTTTCAGTTATTTTATAGTAGTTGTGTTAACTGGGAAGCAACCCCCGCCTCACCTATTTTACCCTTCCAAAACTTTTGTACTTATCTCCTTCCAAAGCTATTATCTAGGGGTGTCAATGAATATTTAAAAACCGACTAAATCGACCGAATTGTATCGCATCGAACCAATTTTTAGGTTTCTTTCAAAGAAATCGTAGGTTTTTATATAAATCTATTACCTTACCGATAATTAAGATAGGTTTTTTATTTTATAAAAATAAACCGAAAAAATACCGAACCGTACCGAATAAATTTTATATGTGGAAAATATATTTATATAATAAGTTTAAAACTAATAAAGCATTAAACTTTTATTGGGTATTGAAATTATGAAAATTGTTACAAGCCAACAAGTAATTAAACTCAAAATAGTAATTCCTAAAATTTATTATGCTACTTATACTTAGACTAAATTATTTCAAGTATCTTTATTAGCAAGACACAAATTGTTCTAGAGATTATGAGCAACAAACTACAATGTATTGATTGTTTCCTTTCATACAATTTATTAGATTTATCTTTTTGAATATTTAATATAAATATTATTCTTGAGTCCCGGCTTGGTTAATATCTTTTTACTTGTGTGATTTATATTTTCTTTACTTTTACTTGATTTCTTTTGCATTGCTGTCGAATAGTTGATGGATCAATACTCTAGTTATCTTTCATGTTTTTTTTAATTCATCACCTCTAAATAGTAAAAATGTCTAGAGAGTTTTGCTAAGTCATATAAAAAAATATATGCTATTGCATTCTACTTCTACTAGTGAATTTTATATGATATTTAAAAAAATATCAAAAGTTAGTAATGGCAACAATATTTGATGCTATGAATAAATAAAATAAAAAAATCAGTGCACTATGCGCATATTTTGTCCTACTCAAAGTAATTATCATAGTTGGTGAGAGGATTCACAGATTAATAGTATGATTTTCTTGAAATAATATATCAAAAATATCAACCACAAAAACAAAAATAATGTTTGACGAGTAAACTAATTTTGGAGTAGATCAAAGGACATTAGAATCAAATTTTATGCAAGAACAAGTCAGTGTATGGCCTACCTCTCCCACCTTGACAATGTACTCTAATGTGTCTATGCTTGCGAATCAGATGAATGAATTATTTCTTTCATAATCATCCACTCTAATTATTCCAGTATCACAAGTAACCACAAAATTTAGTTTTGTTTGTCAACAGTAGCATTAATAGAATACAATAAAATATAGAGAATAAGTTACAAGAGAATCCCAGTCTTTCATACTTATAAGGGCACGTGTCATTCATTTAAAGATGCATTGATAATTAATGGAGCAAAGGTTAATGGAGCAGAGCCGGTCCCGAGGAAAAATACCTCATTACCATCAAAGGGCTAGGCAAGTAAGGCATATTGCCTTATGCCCCCAATTTTAAAAGGAATATGTTACTCCCTCCGTTCCAATTTATATGAACATGTTTGACTGGGCACGGAGTTTAAGAAAAAAATGAAGATTTTTGGAATTTGTGGTCCTAAACAAGTCCAAATGGGGCCAGAGTATTTGTGTGGTAATAAAAGCTTCTCATTAAGGGTAGAGTTGTAACTTTAAGCTAAATTATTACCAAATTTAGAAAGGGTTCATTCTTTTTGGAACGTACCAAAAAGGAAATAGGTTCACATAAACTGGAACAGAGGGAGTACGTGTTAGTATTATTTTTTTTCTTAAGAAAGTTTAAGCATTTTATGGTAAAATTTTAACGGATGGAAAAGTCCTCCCAAGCAAAAGCATACATATCTTTAGGATTTCCTTAAACTTGATATAACTTTCTTTTGCATTTTTTACATTCTGGTCATTAAAGCATAATATTCACTCTAATATTGATGACTTAGCCTTATATTTCAAATTAAAAGTAATTCAAATACCAAATAATACTCTAATCGATATACTTAATTGCATAAAAAGATCTGATTATTTTTTAAATGTCTAACAATTGCCTCAATGGAAAGAAGTTTTTTAAAATAAAAATAGATAAAATCTTACATAAGATTAATAACGTATCAAGTATGATTATATCGGTTAGCTATATTATCAATTAAAAAATAATTATTAAAGAAATCTATTATAACAAAATTGGGCCTCTAATTGTAACTGTGCTTTAGGCCCCCAAGTATGTTGAGCCGGCCCTGATTACCATGTGATTTTATAATGATTTTAACTTATATAAATTTTTATACTATCATATCATATTTACTTATTTAGTACTCCCTTCGTTCCAATTTATATGAATCTGTTTGACTGGGCACGGAGTTTAAGAAAAAAATAAAGACTTTTGGAATGTGTGGTCCTAAACAAATCTAAATGGGGCCGGAGTATTTGTGTGGTTATAAAAACTTCTCATTAAGGGTAGAATTGTAAGTTTAAGCTAAATTGTTACCAAATTTAGAAAGGGTTCATTCTTTTTAGAACGGACCAAAAAGGAAATAGGTTCACATAAACTGGAACAGATGGAGTAATAATTTGTCTTATTTTTAAGATTTTAAATCTATTTTGTATAGAGAGTTTTTTTGTTTGGTATCTAACCCGGTGTTTTGGTGGCTCGGCTAATTCGGATTTATATTTGGAAACCTTACTTATGGTGTGAAACACTCCCTGCTAAACGTGACTTTGTTTTCAGAGCTCGAATTCAAAACCTACGATTAAGGATAGATGGAGTACTTAACATCCCACCACAATTGTTGGTGGTTATAGAGAGTTTGATAAAAGTGAAACCAACATACATATTAAAATTTAAAATTTTATGTGGAGATTATTTTCTTCACATAAAGACAACCTACCTTAAGTATTATTGGTTGCTTCTACGGTTTGAATATGTAACTTATAAGTCACACGAAAATAACTTAATTGTTGCTTCAAGATTTCCCTTCGAGCAAATGATGATTATGAGACCTAATTTGGACGACTAAATGAGCAAGAAATAAATTATTTTGTAGGTCCTGACTTATGCTCTCCCAGAACAGTAGTTGTTTTGTATTTGTCTACCTCATATAAAGATAAATTAGTAATTTTTTATTTAATTAACTGGTTATGAAACTAATGAAGTAAAATACTAAAAAAAAAATCGTTTCCTTTTAATTTTTTTATATGCTTTAGGTCCCTATTTTCTAACACGATCAGCAGATAAAGCTCCAAAAGAATTATAACTATTGCCTCCACATGCAATTGATCTCATCATTGAGAATTCACATGAATTTTCAAGAAATATTGTTACAATAATGACAATAAGTTGAGTATTGCATTTTTCTTAAAAAAAAAAGTGAGTCAACTCTCCTCCAAAATTAAAAATAGAAAAAGAAAAAAGACAACCCTTGTCACGACCCAAAAATTCCTCCAAAGAAGTCGTAATGGCACCTAGTCTCTAAACTAGGTAAGCCTAACATTAACTGAAATAACATTGATATTTATTAACTTTAAATTAAATTACTCTAAACAACTTTTAATTCCCAAAACCCAGTAGAACAAGTCACAATCCTTTCTAAGAGTACTTATACAAAATAAATACATCACTGTTCCGAAACAAAGGGAACAAATGGAAATAAGTACGATTGAAGGTGACTCCGATGACCGCGAACGCTACTGCAGGTTTACCTTGTGTCTCCACCGCAATGAACAACTACTATCGATCAAATACCTTGATCTGTACACAAAAATGTACAGAAGTGTAGTATCAGCACAACTGACCCCATGTGCTGGTAAGTGCCTAGCCTAACCTCGGCGAAGTAGTAACGAGGCTAGGACCAGACTATCAAATAAACCTGTGCAAGATAGCGTACAAAATAATAGGAAGCAGATAACAATGACAGCAACAATAATCAACCAGTGATATAAATAGCAGGCAACAAGGATAACATAATTGTTTTTCAACAAATAATAAATATAAGTACAATCAATTAATGAATTCCTTGAAATATAAGTTTTTCGCCATTAAATCCTTCAAGTAATAATCTCTAAGATAATATGCTTTCAATAAATATATTTCGAATATATTTCCTTCAAATAAATACCTTTCGAATATAATTCTTTCGAGTAAAGGTCACCTTGTGACGCCTCATTTTATAATCATAATAACATAGGTCTCAGCCCACTTTTATATTTTTTTTATAGCAACTCGTGCCCATATTTATATTACAACCGCATGGACAACTCACGTGCAATTAAATAAAACTATAATATTTTTTCCGGCACCGTGTGCCAACATATTTCTATCTCATATTGCACAACAATATTCTCATGTTACTCAGTTCATAGGGTCCATAACCCAATACCATTAAGAATGTTCAAAAAGCCTCATTTACTTAACATAAAGTAGAGTACAACTTCCAAACCAATTAGGAAATCAAAACGAAGAGATGGAGTTATTTTTAGAAATCACTTGATAAAGAAAATACCCTTTTCAATTAAAGTACAATATTGAATAAATTATTATCTTTAATACGAGAAATTAATAAATCAAACCATAGTAGCAATTCCTTTTAAGTAAAGTACAATTATTGAAGCTTGAAGTGTTGAAATGTATATATATGTATAAATGCGGTGAAATAATGCAAACATTGTAGGTTCTAACACTAGGTGTCACAACAGTAAAGGAATTCAAACAATTTAAACACTTGAATTGATAACAACAAATAAACACAGCAGTAGAAAGTGCGCGAAATAAGGAAAACAAAGGCAGATTTCAATAAGGAAAATCCAATCATATCCAGCCACTAACAAGAATAAGGAAAATAAAGGCAGATTTCAATTTTAAATCACATCTTGTGGTAGGCGTACTACCCGCTCCCATTTCATTATATTTTGTGGTAGGCATACCACCCGCTCTCATTTCATTATATCTTGTGGTAGGCGTACCACCCGCTCCCATTTCAATATCATTTGTGGTAGGCGTACCACTCGCTCCCATTTGTGCACGTTATGTTACCGACATGGAAACCAATAACGAATAATCAATATAATTTGTTGTAGGCGTACCACTCGCTCCCATTTCAATATCATTTGTGGTAGGCGTACCACTCGCTCCCATTTCAATATAATTTGTGGTAGGCGTACCACTCGCTCCCATTTCAATACATATCTTGTGGTAGGCGTACCACCCGCTCCCATTTTATTTTTAACTCAGTGTACAATATATTACCGGCAAAGAAACCAATAACAAATAATCAAACAATATATTACCGGCAAAGAAACCCAATAACAAATAATCAAACAATATATTACCGGCAAAAAAACCAATAACAAATAATCAAACAATATATTACCGGCAAAGAAACCAATAACACAAATAATATATTACCGGCAAAGAAAACCAATAACAAATAATCAAACAATATATTATCGGCAAAGAAACCAATAACAAATAATCAAACAATATATTACCGGCAAAGAAACCAATAACAAATAATCAAACAATAATATCTTGGCAAGGGAACAATAATATTTCAATAATATTCCGACAAGGAAACAATAATATTTTAATAATATCCCGGCAAGGGAACAATAATATTTCAATAACATCCCGGCAAGGGAACAATAATAACATATGAAGCGCAATAAACCACACCGGAGTCATAGCAATTATAATACAAGACTCACGGGCATGCTTGACACCAACGTATAGATACTCGTCACCATGCCTATACATCGTACTCCACAATTAACATGTAACAAATAAGACAGAACTCCTATTCCCTCAAGCTAAGGTTAGACCAAACACTTACCTCGCTTTGCAACCAATTCAAAATTTCAACAAGCCTTTTCCTAGCGAATTCGTGTCCGAAATTCTCAAATCTAGTCATAAACAATTTGATTCAGTCAATAAAAATTATAGGAATTAATTCCATATGAAATTCTACATTTTCTATTAAAAATCCAAAATTGCACTAAAAGTTCGCCCATGGGGCCCACATCTCGGAACACGACAAAAATTACGGAATATGAAACCTCATCCAACCACAAGTTCAACCATACCAATTTTACTAAAATCCGACATCAACTCGACCCTCAAATCTTCAAATTAAACCAAGAGGGGTTTCAAACTCTTCCAACTAAATTCACACATTTAATACGAAAATTGGTAATAGATTCGGGTAATCTAACCAAAATTAAGTTAAGAATACTTACCCCGTTGTTTTCTCAGAAAATCTCCAGAAAATCGCCTCTACCCGAGCTCCAATTTGGCAGAAATTGAAAAAGGGATTTTGTCCCATTTTCAGAACTTAGTGTTCTGTCCAGAAATAATTCCGGCACTGTTCACCCGGTTTTTACTGTTCACTATACTATTCACGGGGACTATTCACAGTTACTATTCACGGGGACTATTCACGGGCACTATTCACGGGCACTATTCACGGTACTATTCACAGTGCTGTGAAAAAATACAACAGTTTTCTTCAAGTCAAAATCGATCTGTTAACCTTCCGAAAAAATTATACGAACTGCGCACGCAAGTCGAGGAATTACTGATAGAGATTTTCAAGGTCTTAAAACACCGAGATGATTGTTTAATTTAAAGATGACTTTTTGGGCCATCACATTCTCCACCTCTAAAACAAACGTTCGTCCTAGAATGTATTAAGATTATTCTGAGGTCTCAAATTTGGTGTTCCTACTTTTACATATATCCTCATGGTTGACCCCATATTACCGCATTCGAAATAATTCTGACAATATCGTTTCAATTGAGATTATCTCCTTTATCCATATTTGTAAACTTGAAGGCCAAATTTCTTACACTCCAATCATTTTCAGAAAGGTCCGATTTTCACGTGAACACACGATATTAGTTTCGACTGGCTATAGCAACTCGTGCCTACGCACCCATCAAATACGGGGTATTACATTCTCCCCCACTTAGGGTCATTCGTCCTCAAATGAGAAGTAGAGTCTGTACTCAAACTCGTAATGTAATTTATTTCTTTCTTTGCACCATCTCAATATCCCAAAATTTTCTAACTCCCAATTTTTCAGAATTTTCGGCAGAGTTTCCCCTGTAATTGGGCCTATCCACCAGTCAGAGTAACACCAAAACAACTCCTAATAACATATCCATAACTCAACAAATCACCACAATGTATTTGTCAATAACACCAAGCTCCGCATTACAAGTATGAGACTATCATAAAGATATTTCGACATGAAACACATCATATGTATGACCTTTACCACATCTCTGGTTTTAATAGTTGTACATAATCGATTACAAAATTACCAATTAACTTCATGTTAACAATTCTTGTCTCAAGCTTTCACTTTACTAACATCGTAGCATGAAGACCTTATAATTACTTACCCAAATTAACGATTCACAATTAACGTCACCTGGGCACTCACCTTGTAGGCTAAAACTCAATAATTACAATACAATTTTGGCAAATTATGCACAGAGATATTCATACAAGAATTTTCAAATAAGTCTCATAGGCATGTCTCCCTATAAGTGGTATATTACAAATTTTAATTTTACAAAGGGAGAATTTAAACACATAAACTTTTCACCACAAGGACCTCCTCTTTATATAACATCCACCGCAACTTGTTGCCCGGTTTAATAATATAAAGTACGAGGATCTCGTCCTCAACTCCGTATACAAGTAATATGCACATTGTGCCAACTAGAATTTTTCCATTTCTTTTTTTTTTCTAGATAATTTCCGTTAAACAAAATCACAACATATAAAGTACCCTCATATCGATAGGGAATATAATTCATGATTGAAATCAATTATTCGGAAATTGCATCGAACTCAATGAAATGATTAACAAAAATTGATTTTAGCCTCACAACTTTTTTATTTTTATTTTTAGTGACCAATACATAGTGATAGACATAGCTATCTCCATATAATCTCCTAACAGGAGTATTCACATAAGTAAATTTAAGATTACGAAGCTCACTCACGAGTAGAACATATTAGGAGGACTTGTCTCGATACTCAGAACCGAATCAAGTTAAGAAAATTGTTTCTTTATAATAATTCGAGACCGCACTTGTAATAACACCATCTGGTGTTGCGACCTCAGCCATACCATAGAAAATATAGCAACGGGTTGGGTTTCCGCCTCTCGGAGTCTCACCTCCACCTCTAACATCCTGACCCCTATCTCTGGTTGGTCATGCAATTAGAGTTGTAACTGCAATGGGGCACGTAGCCTGAGTGCTTTAAAAAAAATATGTTTCTCCCAAGTCTAGGACAATTTTCCCATGATGTTCCTAGTATCACCATTTTCATAACAACCCATCCGCAGTTCGACTGTTTATACTGAGCATGTACCGGATAACTTAAAAAAATATTGCAGGAAATTCCATGCCACCGTTACATTAAAAGATAATTGCGCCATGCGAGTGTTCTGATTAACATTAAGCACTGCAAGTATACTGAATATGTTTCCATGACCCCGAATTATTAAGGACGCGGGAATATCTCAAGTCTCATCACTATCTCTTTTAAATCTCAGCTCTTGATCATATATAAGTTTTTGAAAAACCTTTCAATACCACATAAATACATCTCCGGCCAAAATTGGTATACCACATGATCTCGCAATCTGATCGTTGATAGTGGACTTCCTTCACTTGGTGCGAAAGCATAAGACACATTCCCGACGATCCACAATACTAACCTTAACCGCTCGTACGATACTAGTCATATGACACCTCAAGCTATTTACACAACGATTGTCATCCTCATGATAGTTTAAGTTACTTTCTCCAGTGTCTTGGCTACTAGTATGTACTGTTCGCTAACTCGAAATCCCATATGAATCGCATAGTCTCTAATACCACCAACTATCTTTAGATCTACAATCACTTGTAATGATTTAGTAACCAATTAAACCTTCTTAAGATTATACTCACAAACCAGATGTCAAGATGTCAAGATCTGATGCACCCCCATGCGCACAACTGAAAAATCTCTTTGCACTTCCATATCCTCGATTCTGATCGACACGTGGTAACAATAGTTGAGCAACCCTGGCTCTCTTATAAAACTTTTACAATATCACAAACCATTAGTGTAGTGCGCAATTCTATACATGAGTGGATGCAAAAGAACATAAGATATGAGCTTCAAGCGGAATAAATGTCGCATGATAAAGAAGGAATGAAGTGGGAATTTTCCCTACTAGTCCTTTAGCCTCTCGAAGATAAGTACAGACGTCTCCGTACCGATCCACAAGATTCTACTAAACTTGCTTATGACTTGTAGCACCTATGAACCTAGAGCTCTGATACCAACTTTGTCACAACCCAAAAATCCCTCCAAAGAAGTCGTTATGGCACCTAGTCTCTAAACTAGGTAAGCCTAACATTAACTGAAATAATATTGATATTTATTAACTTTAAATTAAATTACTCTAAACAACTTTTAATTCCCAAAACCCGGTAGAACAAGTCACAAGCTTTTCTAAGAGTAGTAATACAAAATAAATACATCACTGTTCCGAAACAAAGGGAACAAATGGAAATAAGTACGATTGAATGTGACTCCGATGACCGCGAACGCTACTGCAGGTTTACCTTGTGTCTCCATAGAAATGAACAACTACTATCGATCAAATACCTTGATCTGTACATAAAAATATACAGAAGTGTAGTATCAGCACAACTGACCCCATGTGCTGGTAAGTGCCTAGCCTAACCTCGGCGAAGTAGTGACGAGGCTAGGACCAGACTACCAAATAAACTTGTGCAAGATAGCGTACAAAATAATAGGAAGCAGATAACAATGATGGCAACAATGATCAACCAGTGATATAAATAGCAGGCAACAAGGATAACATAATTATTTTTCAACAAATAATAAATATAAGTACAATCAATTAATGAATTCCTTTAAATATAAGTCTTTCGCCATTAAATCCTTCAAGTAATAATCTCTAAGATAATATTCTTTTCAATAAAAATATATTTCGAATATATTTCCTTCAAATAAATACCTTTCGAATATAATTCTTTCGAGTAAAAGTCACCTTGTGACGCCTCATTTCATAATCATAATAACATAGGACTCAACCCATTTTTATATTTGTCTTACAGCATCTCGTGCCCATATTTATATTACAACCGCACGGACAACTCACGTGCAATTAAATAAAACTATAATATTTTCCCCGGCACCTTGTGCCAACATATTTCTATCTCACATTGCACAACAATATTCTCATGTTACTCAGTTCATAGGATCCATAACCCAATACCATTAAGAATGTTCAAAGAGCCTCATTTACTTAACATAAAGTAGAATACAACTTCCAAACCAATTAGGAAATCAACACGAAGAGATGGAGTTATTTTTAGAAATCACTTGATAAAAAAAATACCCTTTTCAATTAAAGTACAATATCGAATAAATTATTACCTTTAATACGAGAAATCAATAAATCAAAGTATAGTAGCAATTCCTTTTAAGTAAAATACAATTATTGAAGCTTGAAGTGTTGAAATGTATATATATGTATAAATGCGGTAAAATAATACAAACATTGTAGGTTCTAACACTACGGGTCACAACAGTAAAGGAATTCAAACAATTTAAACACTTGAATTGATAAAAACAAATAAACACAGCAGTAGAAAGTGCGCGATATCACCATTATAAGGAATCAAAATCCAGCCACTAATAAGAATAAGGAAAACAAAGGCAGATTTCACTTTCAAATCACATCTTGTGGTAGGCGTACCACCCGCTCCCATTTCATTATATCTTGTGGTAGGCATAACACCCACTCCCATTTTATTATATCTTGTGGTAGGCTTACCACCCGCTCCCATTTCATTATATCTTGTGGTAGGCGTACCACCCGCTCCCATTTCAATATCATTTATGGTAGGCCTACCACTCGCTCCCATTTGTGCACGTTATGTTACCGGCATGGAAACCAATAACGAATAATCTATATAATTTGTGGTAGGCGTACCACTCACTCCCATTTCAATATCATTTGTGGTAGACGTACCACTCGCTCCCATTTCAATATAATTTGTGGTAGGCGTACCACTCGCTCCCATTTCAATATAATTTGTGGTAGGCGTACCACTCGCTCCCATTTCAATACATATCTTGTGGTAGGCGTACCACCCGCTCCCATTTCATTTTTAACTCAGTTTACAATATATTACCGGCAAAGAAACCAATAACAAATAATAAAATAATAATATCCCGGCAAGGGAACAATAATATTTCAATAATATTCCGACAAGGGAACAATAATATTTCAATAATATTCCGACAAGGGAACAATAATATTTCAATAATATCCTGGCAAGGGAACAATAATATTTTAATAATATCCTGGAAAGGGAACAATAATAACATATGAAGCGCAATAAACCACACCGGAGTCATAACAATTATAATACAAGACTCACGAGCATGCTTGACACCAACGTATAGATACTCGTCACCATGCCTATACGTCGTACTCCACAATTAACATGTAACAAATAAGACACAACTCCTATTCCCTCAAGCTAAGGTTAGACCAAACACTTACCTCGCTTTGCAACCAATTCAAAATTCCAACAAGCCTTTACCTCGCGAATTCGTGTCCGAAATTCTCAAATCTAGTCATAAACAAATCGATTCAGTCAATAAAAATTATAGGAATTAATTCCTTATGAAATTCTACATTTTCTATTAAAATTCCAAAATTGCACTAAAAATTCGCCTGTGAGGTCCACATCTCAGAACCTGATAAAAATTACGGAATATGAAACCTCATCCAACCATGAGTCCAACCATACCAATTTTACTAAAATCCGACATCAACTCGGCCCTCAAATCTTCAAATTAAACCAAGAGGGTTTTCAAACTCTTCCAACTAAATTCACAGATTTAATACCAAAACTAGTAATAGATTCGGGTAATCTAACAAAAACTAAGTTAAGAGCACTTCCCCCGTTGTTTTCTCTGAAAATCTCCGAAAAATCGCCTCTCCCCGAGCTCCAATTTGGCAGAAATTGAAAATGGGATTTTGTCCCATTTTCAGAACTTAGTGTTCTATCCAGAAATAATTCCGGCACTGTTCACCCGTTTTTTACTGTTTAAAGTACTATTCACTGGGACTATTCACGGGCTCTATTCACGGTCACTATTCACGGTCACTATTCACAGTGCTGTGAAAAAAATACAGCAATTTTCTTCAAGTCAAAATCGATCCGTTAACCTTCCGAAAAAATTATACGGACTGCGCATGCAAGTCGAGGAATTACTGATAGAGCTTTTCAAGGTCTTAAAACACCGAGATGATTGTTAATTTAAAGATGACTTTTTGGGTCATCACAACCATCCTACCAAATACACGCTAAGCCTAGTTAAGTTGAGCCATTTTTAAAAAAATGGAAAACCTACATTGTATAAGCGCTTTAAAAAATAATAAGATATATATATATATATATATATAT
>MU770186.1:21293-32202 GCA_026770625.1 Nicotiana glauca | reverse complement strand
GAAGTGAAGAAGCCGCTGATGCGGCTCCGCTTCTGCGGCTCCAGGACCGCAGAAGCGAAAATACCAGAAGCCTACTGCAACTTTTTCCTTCTAACTCCAAACTTTGCCCGTTGAGCATCCGAAATCATCCCGGGATCCCCGAAACTCCAACCAAAAGCACCAATACCACCTAATACCTTATTCGAACTTGTACCAATCCTCAAAATACCTCAAACAACACCGGAAGCCCGATTAAATCAAGGATTCAAGCCTAAGAACTTCAAATTCTATTAAAATATGCTTTCGATAAAAAACCCAACCAAACCTCGTCCGAATGACCTGAAATTTTGCACACACATCCCAAATGACGTGACGGAGCTACAAAAACTTCTGGAGTCCAAATCCGACCCCCGGATCAAAAACTCACTATCGGACCGGAAACTCCAAAAATTCAAACTTCGGCATTTCAAGCCTAAATGAGCTACAGACCTCCAAATAACATTCCTAACACGCTCCCAACCCCGAAATCACCTAACGAAGCTAACGGAACCATCGGATTCCCATTCCGAGGTCGTCTTCATACTATTCCGAATATGGACCATTTTTCAACTCTTAAGCTCTCATTTAGGGACTAAGTGTCCCAAAACACTCCGAATCCTAATACCGAACGTACCGGCAAACCAAAATAGCAGAAATGAACTTAGGGAAAGCAGTTAATGGGGGATTGGGGCATAAATTCCAAAAATGACCGGCCGGGTCGTTACACAAACCCTTAGGTCATCATCTACATCTATTACTCACCTCGAGCCGGCCACAAATCTAGCTCGCTATGCCTTTTCCTCTCGAATCAACCTCCTCGCACGCCGAATCTGATCAAAACCACAAGGAATACGTTACAATAGGCTAATGGAGCATAACCCAATCGAAAAGACTCGAAAAACATCGAAAATCACGTAGTTGGCAAAACCCGAGGCCCGGGCCCACTTCTCAAAAAATTACAAAATTCACATCAACGGATTCCTCGTCTCGCCATGAGTCCATACATATCAAATTTACCAAAAACGGAGTTCAAATGCCCTTTCAAATCCCAAATTTTCATTTCAAAAACCAAGCTCTAGTTCTTCCAATTTTTACCCAAATTTCCAAGAATTAAAGGTTGATTCTTCAATAAAATGACGTTTCTAAGTCACGAGACTCACCTCCAATCAATTCCCGTCAAAACCCTCTTCAATTACTCCCCAAAAGCTCTCAAGGTGGTCAACAATGGAGGAAAAATGAATAGGCTCGCGGATGAAATAATCAAATAAAACCCTTCTGCCCAGGTGCTTTACACTACGCGAACGCGGTCAAGACCCACGCGTTCGCGATGACCAAACAATGTTGACCCTAATTTAACCCTACGTGAATGTGGCTAGAAGCCCGCGAACGCGAAGCTCCAAAATCTCCAGCTACGCAAACGCGCCTCTATGGCCGCGATCGCGATGAGCAATTACTCATGGCCTCACATCCCTTCTATGCGAACACATTACACGCACCGCGAACGCGATGCTATACTCCACAGATCAACGCGAACGCGACCCTGAGCTACGCGAACGCGAAGACCAATTTCCAGACCTCTCAAATATCCTCTACGCGTTCGCGACCCTACCCACGCGAACGCGATGGGTAAATCCTCTACAACACCACAGCTGAAAACCTGCAACACTTTAGGTCCAAAAATGGTTCGATTGACCACCCGAAATCACCCCGAGGCCCTCGGGACCTCAACCAAAAGCACCAACACATCCTAAAACGTTATTCAAACTTGTTCCAATCATAAAAATACATAAAACAACACTAAAATCATCAATTCACATCGGATTCAAGCCTAAATTTCTTCAAAACTTTCGAAATACGCATTCGATCAAAAACCCAACCAAAACACCTCCTAATGACCTGAAATTTTGCACACACATCCAAAATCACCTAACGAAGATACGGCAACTGTCGGAATTCCATTCTGACCCCCGGATCAAAATCGAACATATCAACCGGAATTTGCCAAAATACTAACTTCGCCAATTCAAGCCTAATTCTACACCGGACCTCCAAAATCACTTCCGATCGCACTCCTAAGTCACAAATCATCCCTCGAAGCTAACCGAATCACCGGAATTCACATCTGGTTGACTGTTTCAATATAAGCCTTCCTTAAACAGACTAAATGTCTCATTTTCTACCAAAACCAAATCGATTCGACTCTAACTCACCAAATGACGATAATGAAACATGAAGAAGAAATAAACGGGGAAAATAGGGCAGTAACACATGAGACGAAGGGCCACGTCGTCACATCCTTCCTAACTTAAACAAACGCCCGTCCTCGAGCGGGTCAAGAAACATACTTGAAGCCTCAAATAGGTGAGGATATCTACTCTGCATCTCCTACTCGGTCTCACAGGTATCCTCCTCCACGGACCGACCTCTCCACTGGACCTTCACTGCAGCTATATCCTTTGTTCTCAACTTTCAAACCTGACGACCCAAAATAGCACTAGCTCCACATCATAGGTCAAGTCATCATCCAACTGAACCGTGCTGAAGTCTAACACATGAGACAGGTCCCCAACATACTTCCGGAGCATAGAAACATGGAATACTAGATGAACCCCCGACAAGCTGGGTGGCAAGGCAAGCATATAGGCCACCTCCCTAATCCTCCTAAGTATCTCAAAAGGCCAAGTGAACCGTGGACTCAGCTTCCCTTTCTTCCCAAACCTCATAACGCCCTTCATGGGCGAAACCTTCAACAAGACTTTCTCGCCCTCCATATAAGATACATCTCGAACCTTCCGGTCTGCATAACTCTTCTGACGCGACTGAGCTGTACGAAGTCTCTCCTGGATCACTTTCACCTTCTCTAAGGCATCCTGGACTAACTTTGTCCCCAATAGCCTAGCCTCGCCGGGCTCAAACCAACCAATCGGAGATCTACACCGTCTCCCATATAAGGCCTCATACGGTGCCATCTGAATATTGGTTTGATAGTTGTTGTTATAGGAAAACTCTGCAAGTGGCAAGAACTCGCCCAAGAACCTCCAAAATCAATGACACGGGAACGCAACATGTCCTCTAATATCTGAATAGTGCGCTCGGACTGCCCGTCCATCTGAGGATGAAATGTTGTGCTCAACTCCACCTGTGTACCCAACTCTCGCTGAAAAGTCCTCCAAAACTAGGAAGTAAACTGAGTACCCCTATCCGAGATAATAGAAACTAGGACCACATGCAACCGTACAATCTCCCGGATGAAAATCCCTGCCAGCCGTTCTGAAGAATAGGTAGTACACACCAGAATGAAGTGTGCGAACTTGGTCAGCCGATCCACAATCACCCAAATCGAATCAAACTTCCTCGAGGTACGAGGGAGATCACTCACAAAATCTATAGTAATCCTTTCCCACTTCCACTCTGGAATATCCATCCGCTGAAATACACCACCGGGCCTCTGATGCTCGTATTTGACCTGCTGACAGTTGAGACACCGAGCTACCTAACTCACAATATATTTCTTCATTCTCCTCCACTAGTAGTGTTGCCTCAATTCCTGATACGTCTTCGTGGCACCCGGATGAATGGAATACCACGAGCTGTGGGCCTCATCTAATATCAACTCCTGAAGCCTATCCACATTGGGCACGCAAATCCGGCCCTGCATCCTCAACACACTATCATCATCAATAGTCACATCTCTGGCATCATCATACTGGACCCTATCCTTAAGGACAAGCAAATGCGGATCATCATACTGGCGCTCTCTAATGCGGTCATACAAGAAAGATCGAGAAACCACACAAGCCAACACCCGACTAGGCTCCGAAATGTCTAACCTCACCATTCGATTGGCCAAAGCCTGAACATCGACTGCGAAGGGCCTCTCCCCAATTGGAATGTATGCCAAACTACCCATACTCACCGCCTTCCGTCTCAAAGCATCGGCCACTACATTGGCCTTCCCCGGATGATACAAAATAGTAATATCATAGTCCTTGAGTAACTCAAGCCACCTCCGCTGCCTCAAATTAAGATCCTTCTACTTGAACAGATGTTGAAGACTGCGATGATCGGTGAATACCTCACAAGATACGCCATATAAATAGTGCCTCCAAATCTTCAAAGGATGAACTATAGCAGCCAACTCCAAGTCATGTACAGGGTAGTTCTTCTCATGGGGCTTCAACTGACGAGAAGCATATGCAATAACTCTACCCTTCTGCATCAATACACATCCGATCCCAACTCTCGAAGCATCACAATACATCGTGTAAGAATCTGAAGTTGATGGCAATACCAATACTGCAGCTGTGGTCAAAGCTGTCTTGAGCTTCTGAAAGCTCTCCTCACACTCATCCGACCATACAAATGGTGCATTCTTCTGCGTCAACTTGGTCAAGGGTGAAGCAATAGATGAAAACCCCTGAACTAACCGGCGATAATAACCCGCCAAACCGAGGAAACTCCGAATCTCCGTGGCTGAGGACGGTCTAGGCCAACTCTATACCGCCTCTATCTTCTTCGGATCAACCTGAATGCCATCACTGGATGCCACGTGCCCCAGGAAAGCCATAGAACCAAGCCAGAACTCACACTTGGAGAACTTTACATAAATCTTCTCCTCCCTCAGTCTATGCAATACCACTCTCAAATGCTGTGCGTGCTCCTCCTGGATACGCGAGTATACCAGGATGTCATCAATAAACACAATCACAAATAAATTCAGATACTGCCGAAATACACTGTTCATCAAGTGCATGAACACGGCTGGGGCATTAGTTAGAGAGAAAGACATAACTAGAATCTCTTCGTGCCCATATCTCTTCCTGAAAGCCATCTTCATAATATCTGAATCCCTAATCTTCAGCTCGTGATAGCCTGAACGGAGATCAATCTTGGAGAATACCTTTGCCCCTTGAAGCTGGTCAAACAGATCATTAATACGGGGTAGAGGATACTTGTTCTTCACTGTCACCTTGTTCAGTTGCCTGTAGTCAATGCACATTCTCATCGTGCCATCCTTCTTCTTCACAAATAAGACCGGCGCACCCCACGGTGACACACTCGGGCGAATGAACCCCTTATCTAGGAGTTCCTGAAGTTGCTCCTTCAACTCCTTTAACTCTGCTGGTGCCATACGATAGGGAGGAATAGAGATGGGCTGAGTGCCCGGCACTAGATCAATATCAAAATCGATGTCCCTGTCCGGCGGCATGCCCAGCAGGTCTGCTGGAAACACATCAGGGAAATCCCTCACAACGGGAACAGAATCAAGACTAGGAGTCTCAGCTCCGACATCTCTCACAAAAGCCAAATACGATAAATAACCTTTCCCAACCATCCGATGGGCCTTTAGGAAAGAGATTACCCTGCTGGGTGCATAGTCAGTCATACCACACCACTCAATCCTCGGAACACCCGGTATGGCCAATGTGACTATCTTAGAATGACAGTCTAGAATAGCATGACACGGAGATAACCAGTCCATGCCCAGGATAACATCAAAATCTACCATGCTCAGCAATAACAAATCAACTCGGGTCTCCATACCCCCAATAGTCACCAGACAAGATCGATGCACATGGTCCACAACAATAGTATCGCCCACCAGTGTAGATACATGCACAGGCAAAACGAGACAACCACGGGTCGTACCCAGATGATGGGCAAAATACGAAGACACATAAGAGTAGGTAGAACCGAGATCAAACAAGACAGAGGCATCCCTGTGGCAGACTGAGATAATACATGTGATAATAGCATCTGATGCAATGGCATCCCTCCTGTATGGGAGAGCATAGAATCGAGCCTGGCCACTGCCAGATCGGTCTCCACCCCTAGGGCGGCCCCTAGCTACCTGGACCCCACCCCTACCTGACTGGGAGTGTGCTGAAGTACATGGAGTAGAAGATGGGGGCTGATCCCTCAGCTAAGACCGACCACCACGAAGCTGAGGACACTGTCTCCTCATATGGCCAAACTCACCGCACTCGAAGCAACTGCCTGGTACCGTAGAAGGGGACTGAAGGGAACCCCTCACTGCTGAAGAACCCTGGGCGGAAGAGGTAGGAGTAGAGCTCTGTGCTGGGAGGGCACTAAGTGAAGACTGGCCCTGCTGGAATCCCTGATGACCACGGCCTGAAGAAGCCCCATTGTACTCTGGACGACTTGACTGAGGAGGTCTGAAGGAACGACCTCTGCCACGCTGGAACAGGCCCCTAGACGGAGCACCACTGAAGTTACCTGAACCTCGAGGCCTCTTAGCCTCCCTCTCCTCACGCTCCCTATGGAAAATGTCTCGATCTCTCTAGCCATGTCTACTACCTCCTCGAATGAGGCACCCATAACCCTCTCTCTGGTCATCAAAATGCAAAGTGAATAGTTGAGACCATCCACGAACCTCCTAATCCTCTCCCGATTTGTTGGGATCATCCAAGTAGCATGTCGAGCTAATTGCGTAAACCTCATCTCGTACGGGGTCACAGATATGTCCCCCTGAACCAACCACTCAAACTGACACCGCAACTCCTCTCTGCGAGACTGCGGGACGTATTTCTCCAGAAAGAGAGTAGAGAACTGCTGACACGTGAGGGGCGCGACACCAACAGCCCTACGCCTCTCGAAATCCTCCCACCATGTAAATGCAGGCCCTGAGAGCTGGAAAGTAGTAAAAGCCACACCACTCGACTCCAAAATCCCTGTGGTGCGAAGCATACGCTGACACTTGTGTAGAAATCCCTGGGCATCCTCTCCCTCCGCACCACTGAACGTTGGAGGTTGGAGCCTACCGAACCTCTCTAGTCGATGCTGCTTATCGTCTGGAATAGTTGGAACCACATAATCTGGAGCTGGTGTGACTGGTGCAACAGGAGCAACTGGTGCAACTGGTGCAACTGGCTGAGCTGGGGGCTGCTCCCGGTGTCTGCAATCCCTGAACAACCTGCTCAGGTGTGCGAGCAGCGGGGGTCTGATGAACTCCCCCGGTCTGTGAGGTAGCTGCTGCAGTAGTGGCTGAGACCGCCTGAGCCAGGCCAGTGCAGACGGATAGTATCTGAGCAAAGGCCTCCTGGAGACCAGGAATCACAATGGGCACTGCCGGTGCCTGAACAAGTGCTGCTGGAGCATCTACAGCTGGAGGCTGGTCCTGAACCGGGCAGCTGGTGGTTCTACAGGTTCTTCCCTCGCTGGTCTGCCTCGACCACGACCACGGCCATGCCCACGGCCTCTAACGGGTGCTAATGGAGGTCGTCTGTCACGTCCGATAGAACGGGTTCTCGCCATCTCCGAGAGAATAGAATACAGAAGTTTAGTTCTCGGATCAACAAAGTCGCACGACAAGAATTTCAAGAATATGAAGTGTTTCCTAAAGGTTCTTCAGCCTCTCGAGGATAAATACAGACGTCTCCATACCGATCCACGAGACTCTACTAAACCGGCTCATAACTCGTGAGGCCTAGTAACCCAGGATCTAATACCAACTTGTCACAACCCCAATCTCGGTCGTGATGGCGCCCAACACAATTGCTAGGCAAGCCCGACCATTTGAACACTCTCAACCTAAGTACGAAAACCCATTACCAGTTAATAGAGTTAATTTAGCAGTTTACAAGATTCCCAACCGGATAATAAATAGAAGCAGTACGGAAAAACCATAACAACTATCAAAGACAACTCCCAACAGATTTGGGGTCACGAGTCTAGAGCCTCTAAATACAACTGAGTATCAAATCTACATAAAAGAGTCTAGGATGCGGAAACAAAAGGGATAAGGGGAGAAGTCGGGTCCTGCGGATGCCAGACAGCTACCTCGACAACTCCGGGATAAATCTGTAAGCAACCAATAACTCTACGACGCGTAGCCCGATCCAGTTGGGTACCCGCGCTCACTGTGGGGGTTCAGACTCCGGAGGGGCTCCTACAGCCCAAGCACAATATCAATCATAACATCGCTGTGGCGTGCAACCCGATCCATACTCAGTCCAGAATATGCATGTAAACCACTCGGGTAATATTAGAGTAATAGCTCTCAGCTCACAATGTCAGAAAAATGTAGTTTAAGTTTCAAATCATAGAAATATGGATCAACATTTCAAAATAATGTTTTAACTTAGGACTGAAATCATTTAACATGCCAAGTGACATGGAAACAGTAATAATAATCCCTGGAGGATGCAAATGATCGGCACGAAGCCCAATTATATCCATAAAATCCAAGTAGGATGATTACCAAATAATTTCTAGTCAAGAACACAGTACAAACATCACTCGAGACGGACTAAGTCACAATCCCCAATCACAAATGACCCCGCACTCATCATAGAGTACGTGTCTCGCCTCAATATAGCATCACAATGCGATATTTCGAGGTTTCAAACCCTTAGGTCATCATCTACATCTATTACTCACCTCGAGCCGGCCACAAATCTAGCTCGCTATGCCTTTGCCTCTCGAATCAACCTCCTCGCATGCCGAATCTGATCAAAACCACAAGGAATACGTTACAATAGGCTAATGGAACATAACCCAATCGAAAAGACTCGAAAAACATCGAAAATCACGAAGTTGGCAAAACCCGAGCCCCGGTCCCACTTCTCGAAAAATTACAAAATTCACATCACCGTATTCCTCGTCTCGCCACGAGTCCATACATATCAAATTTACCAAAAACGGAGTTCAAATGCCCTTTCAAATCCCGAATTTTCATTTCAAAAACCAAGCCCTAGTTCTTCCAATTTTTACCCAAATTTCCAAGAATTAAAGGTTGATTCTTCAATAAAATGACGTTTCTAGGTCACGAGACTCACCTCCGATCAATTCCCGTCGAACCCCTCTTCAATTACTCCCAAAAAGCTCTCAAGGTGGTCAACAATGGAGGAAAAATGAATAGGCTCGCGGATGAAATAATCAAATAAAACCCTTCTGTCCACGTGCTTTATACTACGCGGACGCGGTCAAGACCCACGCGTTCGCGATGACCAAACAATTTTGACCCTAATTTAACCTTACGCGAATGCGGATATCAACCCTTCTGTCCCTATGGCAGCGATCGCGATGAGAAATTACTCATGGCCTCACATCCCTTCTACACGAACGCGTTACACGCACCGCGAACGCGATGCTATACTCCACAGAACAACGCGAACGCGACCCTGAGCTACGCGAACGCGAAGACCAATTTCCAGGCCCCTCAAATCTCCTCTACGCGTTCGCGACCCTACCCACGCGAACACAATGGGTAAATCCTCTGTAACACCACAGCTGAAAACCTGCAACACTTTAGGTCCAAATATGGTCCGATTGACCACCCGAAATCACCCTGATTCCCCCGGGACCTCAACCAAAAGCACCAACACATCCTAAAATGTTATTCAAACTTGTTCCAATCATAAAAACACATAAAACAACACTAAAATCATCAATTCACATCGGATTCAAGCCTAAATTTCTTCAAAACTTTCGAAATACGCATTCGATCAAAAACCCAACCAAAACACCTCCTAATGACATGAAATTTTGCACACACATCCAAAATCACCTAACGAAGCTACTACAACTGTCGGAATTCCATTATGACCCCCAGATCAAAATTTCACATACCAACCAGAATTCGCCAAAATACTAACTTCGCCAATTCACGCCTAATTCTACATCGGACCTCCAAAATCACTTCTGATCGCACTCCTAAGTCACAAATCATCCCCCGAAGCTAACCGAATCACCAGAATTTACATCCGAGCCCTCTAACTCAATAGTCAACATCCGGTTGACTGTTCCAATATAAGCTTACTTAAAGAGACTAAATGTCTCATTTCCTACCAAAACCAAACCGATTCGACTCTAACTCACCAAATGCCGATAATGAAACATGAAGAAGCAATAAACGGGGAAAACGGGGCAGTAACACATGAGACGACGGGTCGGGTCGTCACATTTCTATATCTATATCTATCTATATCTATATCTATATTATATTAAAAGATGAGTAGTTTGCAATGTGGTTAAGCCAAGTGGCAAGCTAAAATGAAGCCACTTGGCAATTTTAAGACAACATAAAATATTTAGATTATAAATGGAAAAATATTTAATGAAAGTAGTAGTACAAGATTTTCTATAGGTATCTTTAATTAAATTTATGTATAATTCAGTTAGGGTAGGTATCCTTTTTTGAGCAAGAATCAATTAAAATTTCGTTGAAATAATAATTCTTTATTTTGTTCAAGTTTTGTATCTAACCTTATTTGTGAACAATATACATTATTATAGGTATCTTTAATTAAATTTTGTGTATAACTCAGTTATGGTAGGTATTCTTTTTTAAGAAAAAAATATTTAAATAGACATTTTGTGTCTTACAAAATCGACAGATCCCTTACTATTGAAAAAATATTTGTTACAAATTTTACTTTAGAGCTAAAAATAATTTTTTAGAAACATGTGATGCAATTAAATTTTTATATCTATATCTATCTATATCAATATCTATATTTATATTGTATTAAAAGGAGAGTAGTTTGCAATGTGGTTAAGCCAAGTGGCAAGCTAAAATGAAGCCACTTGGAAATTTTAAGACAACATAAAATATTTGGATTATAAATGAAAAAATATTTAATGAAAGTAGTAGTCCAAGATTTTTTATAGGTATCTTTAATTAAATTTGTATATAATTCAGTTATGGTAGGTATCCTTTTTTGAGCAAGAATCAATTAAAATTTCGTTGAAAAGCTTATACACTAATTTTAATGTCACGACCCGGATTTTCCACCATCGGGATCGTGATGAAGCCTACTCGTGGTAGCTAGGCAAGCCAAGTTACTCACCGTTTTCATAAATAAAAACATCTTGTTGTCAATTTAATAGCATGAATAATAATAATAATAATAATAACAATAGCTGCGGA
>MU770184.1:9463-64581 GCA_026770625.1 Nicotiana glauca | reverse complement strand
CTGAAGGGGACTACTGAATTGTGTCTATGGTACCCTAAAGGTAGTAATTTCGATCTAGTAGGTTATGATGATGCTGACTATGCAGGTTTCCTAGTGGATAGAAAAAACACCTCATGTATGGCTCACTTTCTTGGTTCATGTCTTGTATCATGGGCTACCAAGAAACAAAATTCAGTAGCCCTATCTACTGATGAAGCTGAGTGTGTGGCTGCAACTTCTTGTTGTGCTCAACTACTGTGGATCAAATAATAATTAGTAGACTTTGGTATAGAAGTGGGGTGCATACCAATATTTTATGATAACACTAGTGCTATAAGCATGACAAAGAACCCTGTTCATCATAAAAGGACCAAGCACATAGATGTTGGACACCATTTCTTAAGAGATAACTATGAGAAGGAGTTAATCTCCATAGAATTTTGTGCTACTGCTAAACAAATAGCTGACATCTTCACTAAAGCACTAAGTATAGAAAACTTTGAAAGGAACAGGTTGGAATTAAGGATGATTAAGATCACTTAAAAGGTCCAGTTCAGAATGCACAATGAAAAAAAAATGAAAAAAATGATTTTTTTTTGGTTAGGAGTTCTTAATTCAATGTAAATATCTAGACTAATTCTTACTTAGTCTCATAATTTGATTAGTATACTCCTGGGAAATGTGTTTATATGAATCCTTAATCTCTTACAAAGTTTTTCTATTCTTACATTTGAGGCATGATCAAGGGAAGTTTTACTTGAAGAACCTGATTCATCAGTATATGCTCATAAGAAAGTTCAGGTATGTTTCTATACTTTGCACAATTATAAAGATAAAATTATCAACCATGAGCAGAAGTCCTAATTACACCAAACTTTCATAAATTCTATCTGTTGAACATTGAACCAGTTTCATTATCCTAGAAGTCTAACTAAAACGGATTTTTTTCTAAAAAACTAGCGTTACTCATTTATCTCTAAAGAGACCGGAGCTCTAATTTGATTAGACTTCTTTTTGACCTTTGAAAAAGCTACCGTTACAGGATTAATCATGATCCCTTTTTAAATACACTCCAAACCCTCTCTCATGACTCATAACAGTCATTCTCTTCTCCAACCCTTCTGATAAACCCTTTTCTTTCCAAAAAATCCCCAAAATTTCCAGAAATTATCTGCCATGACTAATCCTCAAGACAATCTTGGAACTCCCCCACCTATTTCCTCTAATACATCATCATCAACACCTCCAGTTGAAAGTCCAAAACCCAGATTTCGCAGGCAAAATATGTTAGCCAGAAAAACTATAGCATCCGGCCCTCTCAGAAAAGCCTTGAACGAGAAATTAAAAGCTAGTCAAAGAAAAGAAGCTTCATCTGAAGAATCCCACTTAAGCTCTGAATCTGAAAAGTTCATCTCTACTAGTGAAGGAGAAGAACCTGGGTCATGTGACAATGACAAGAGTCAAGAAAACCCAAGAGAGGTAAACACATGTTATGTATTTTCTGATATAGCTGAGAAGGTAGATAGTAGGTTTGTGCTTGTGGGTGCTATGAAAAATGTTGAAGGGGATGAGACTAGTAGGAGGAGAAATAAAAATAAAGGGGAGGTTCTTGCTATATGTGGTGGTGAAGAAGAAGGTGGCTTGAAGTCAGGGGGAAGCGGATCAGGAGAAGCTGCTGAGGGACTTGTTCAGATGAGTGAGCAACAAGAAGAACTTGGTTCTTCTGTGGAGGAGACTTTAGCAGATATTTTAAAGAAAGTGGGGGCCAGTTATGACCCAAAGAAGCGTAAGGCATCTTCACAAAAGACCCTAGTTGCTGAAAAACCCTCAAAGAAAAGCAAAGTATCATCTCCCAAGATTGGAAGAAGTAAGGTAAGGCAACGTAAAGCAGAACTACTGGAAGCACTAGAGAAAAGTAAGAAAAAGAGGAAGAAAAAAGGAAAGGAAAATGTAGTAGAAAGTTCTGAAGCTGTTGTAGAAGAGGAGGAGGAGATGGACCTGGTCCATCAAGAGAGAGGTACAACTGAGAAGGTTCCAATTGTCAAACCAAAAAGAACCAAAACTCATGCAAAGAACTCTTCAAAATTTGTACCTGCTGAACCTTATTTGGCAAAAAGAACTAGGTCTGCATTAAAGGAAAAACAAGTGAAAATTACTGAAGAAGAATATGAAGAGTGGAGTGGAGGAGAAGAAGAAGAGGAGAATTTTGAACAAGAACAAGATCGTTTTGTTATTTTTAGCAGGAGGAAGATATTAAAGGGAAGGATGCTGAAAGACCTGGAGGAGCCAGGCATGGTTAGGCTGGTAAAAGCTTTAGCTGCACAGGGTTGGAAGGACATGGTCCTTCAGATGGATGGGAGACTAGCCAGAAGAGAGCTGATTGAATTTATGGCTAATGGCTGTGTGGAAAATGGGTGAGTAACCAGTATAGTGAAAGGTGTGAAGGTGGAGTTTGATTCACCAAAGGTGGGCAGGTATCTAGACATTCCAAGTGAGGGCTATGATGATTACACTAGGCAAAGGTGGCCTTGTCTAGATGATCTGCCCACAACACTTCAAGTTACCAGGATTTTATACGACACAAAGGAGACTGAAGAGGTGCCTGAAGCACGATTTGTTCAAAAGAGTGAAATGAAGCCAGAGCATAAAGTGCTATTTGAGCTTGTGAACAAATGTTTGTTGCCTAGACAAGAGAGGAGGCACACTGCAAATTACATGGATCTGGTTATCATGGAGTGTCTTGTGAGGAGTAAACAAATCAATTGGCCTGTTTTCATAGTAAAATTGCTAGACAGAGTCATAAATGGTTCAAATACTCATGCTACTCCTTATGGATTCATTCTGACAACTATAGTGGATCGGTTGAATATCCCTTTGAAGAAGTGGGAAAATGCCTCCAGTAAGGAGAACTTTGGAATCAAGACTCTCCAGGCCTGTGATTATCGGCTAAGTGTTGCCCCTGTTGAACCTGGTTCATCGGTGAAAACTCCAGTGAATAGCAAAATTAGAGCCTTAATGCAAGAATGTGAGACCAAAGATGTTGAGATTGCTAGGCTTCAGGCTCGAGTAGCTGAATTGGAAGAAGAAAGGAATGGGCTGAAGGCAGAGCTTGCAAAAGAAAAGGAAAAGAGTGAAGAGATACTACAAACACTGCTCAACCTACTCCAATCCCAACTCTCCAGTTCTTCAAAGCCTTAGCCATCTTTGTCCTAGTTCTGAACCATTTCAGTTACCCCCAGTGACCCAGATTAGGGATTTTTTCTTATTTTTGTTCATGGTTGGTAGTTTTTGTTCTTTCTTTTTGTGGACTGTACTATAGAAGCACTGCCTTATCAATGACAATTTGCATTTATCTTGTTTTGTGATGATTCTGATCTTAATAGTTAATCTTGTCAAGTTGATTTTTGATTAACTACGCCATGATTTCACTTGCAGTTGCCCCAGTGGCCACGAGTAATGATTAATATTCTAAGATTCAAATATTTATGCAACTTTTCGATGATGCCAAAAGGGGGAAGATATTGTGTGCTTTGTGACTATTTTCTGAACAGTGATGTTTATGACCTGATTAAACTTGGCCCATTAATGATAAGTAAAAAATTTTCGAGTGATGATATTTTAGCTGAGTTTAACAGGTTCTATAATTAGTAAAAGCACAGAGTTTGTCATCATCAAAAATGAGGAATTTGTTGGCCCAAGATCAGTTGAAGCTTTGAATAATGACAAACGAACTCAGTGAAGGACTAGGTTCATCTTAGGAGACACCGTTGTTATGGCCCATACACATGAGATGCACGTAAAGAAGATAAGTCCTTGGGGTCAAGTAGCAATATCTTTATGAATATCTTCTGAACTGATCGAAAAGATTGCATATAGGATAAGGAGTTGAAGTCTCCTTATGAAAAGAGAATTACATCCGGATCAAGAATATGGATTAGAGTTAGAGTTGTTCTTGGAATCGAATTGACAAAGGATCCACAATTCGAGTTCTTATCAAATTCTGGTTACTAACTCTATAAATATAACGATTGTTCTCTTTTACATGTGATTGCACATAAGCTGAAGTTAAACCAAATTGAGAGCAAAAGATCTAGGCGAGTTTTGCAAGCAATTTGTGTGTGATACAAGTATAAAAATCTGAAGCTACAAGAACTAAGTGTGAAGAACCAATTCTATTGTGTCTTTCTTTATTTCTAGTTCAATTGTAGTAGGTGTTTTAATATTGTACCTTTCAGCATTCTTAGAAGCAATTGTATTAGGTGCATTGAGTATTCAAGTTAGAGTTAACTTGAAAGTGTCGCAACAGTTGATGCTGTATGCTACACTGGGATTAGAGTTAATCCTTAGGTTTACAAAGAGTTTTGTAAATGTTGTTTTTGGCTCATTGAAGTTTAGTGAAAGTTTGGGAAAATCCTACTGAGTAGTAGGTCGTAGTTTTTTCACCTTTTGAGCCAGGTGTTTTCCACGTAAAAATCTCTGTGTTCTTTATTTCTATATTTTAATTATGCAAACAGTAGAAGTTAGAACACCTAGAAGAACCAGGTCCTTCTAGTGCGAAAATTAGGTACCACACAAATCACCCCCCCTCTTGTGTGGCATTGACGTCTAAAACATCACTTATGTACTTCAGTATATAAATATAGTGAACAAAACATCAGTCATGCGAAGCCAAATGCATTGGCAAAAGAAGCAACATAAAATAGTAGCAGAAATAAAATCAGGTAAAAAAAATAAGCAGCATGTAAAGGTCTCACAAAAACGGGTGAGGAAACCTTCGAGAAGTTAGGATTTCAACAAAAATCGAGTAAAAAATAGTAAAACTCAGAATCAGATAAGTCACATAAAGAGTCTGAAATGAGGAACCTTCAATTAAGTCAAGTATACATTCACACAAATAGTTTCAGAACTTGAATGAGACCATAAAAGGAACTAGGGTTTTAACAATAATCGAGTTTTGAAAGATGATAAACAAATAAATCAGACAAGCACACATCTAACAAACAGTTTCAGAACTCAAATAAGACCACAAAAGAACTAGGGTTCTAGCATGCATAAACATGTAGAAGAACAACACGAGCAAAACTTAGCAAAAATCACAAACATGTTAAAATCAGAGATCTTTGAAAAGAAAATTTAAAGGAAAACCCTAATCGGAGAAGATGAAGGGTCGTTTTTGAAAGAAAGTTGAAAAACTTTTGAGAATACACCTAAAACACTTATAGCAAGTATAGATCTAAAGTATATTTGAAAGAAATCGAAAGGTGTTAGAGATTAGGGTTTCAGAAAACCCAAAGGAAATGAGAAAGGCCTTGAAAGTTAACAATCTAACCGGAAAAGGTCGTGAATGGCCGGAGAAAGTTCATGAACAAAAGTCGAGCAAGGACTGGACCAGACTCGACCAGAATCCTTCGAGGTCTGGTCGTGAAACCATAGAACCAAGCACACAGGAGCCATGGAAGGCTGGTACATGCCTCAAATGACCACGAAAGGCCATGGATTAGGCAAGTATTAGGGTGGGGTGAGAGGGCGACAACTAGGGTTCATGAGAGTTTTCAGAGAGAGAGTTAAGAGAAGGGGGATTCAAGGGCGGCGGTAGGTGAGAAATGAGATAGGTTTAGGGGTCTTTTGGGTTTAATTATGGAAGGGGTGATAGTGGTCGTTGATCTGAATAATCAACAGCCTAGATTAAAAGGGTAGGTGGGTCAGTTTATGAGAATGGGTTTGGGCCTGGTCCAGTGGGTGTAGTTGGGTTGGGAAATTGGGTTTAAATTGGGGTAGAATTTAGGCTATAATTGAAATGCAATTAGGCTAGATTTTAAATAGCCAATTTTCTCTTTTTTAAAATTATAAAAAATAGTAAATTAATTTTTGGAAATATACTGAAAGCACTAAAATTATTTATAGCATATAATTAAAAAACTTAAAATATATGACTTAATTTTATGAATATAAAACACAACTAAATCTTAAAAGGGCTAATATTATAATTATGCACCTTAGCTTTGAAAAATATTAAATAAATTTGTAAAAAATATAAAAAAATTACCTTAGATATATTTTGCTATAAACGTGGAAGTACAATAAATAAATTACCAAAAATAATAATTTTAGAAATTATTATTGGGTTTTTATGGATAAAATAGGGGAATAAATCAATTTAGAAACCTTAAAAAATTAAGGAAAATAATAAAATATTTGGGCATATTTATATATTCATACATATGCTATTTTTAAGGTATTTTGCATATTAAAAATATATAAAAAAAATTAGGTGTCAACGGCTGCCCCTCTTTACCCGGTAAGGATGAAAGAGTTTTCGGGTAAAGATATAATGGCCAATTTTGACCGAGCGGAACGATTTAAAGAGGTTTAGGCCGCACCCTGGATTCTAAGCTGCCTACATATCCCTAGTTTTACAGGAATCAAGTCGTATGTAGTTCAGGATCCGTCAGCGGAGTATGCCGACGGGTATTTCCCAAGAACGGACGCAATATTTCGGGTTGGGCGAGTGAGTGGCTTACTGGAATAGTTAGGTTTGACGTGGCTGCGTTCTCTGGAGCGGAAATTATCCCGCCGAGACGGCTGTTTCTTGCTGGTTTTACCTGCAAATAAGTAATACAAGCATATATTGTGCGTAAATTTAGACATAATTTCAGTTCCCGTCGGACCATGAATGTTTTCTTTTGACGGTTAGGATGACTTCCTTAGACCATGACGTCCCTGGCCGTGAAACGTGCGTTAAAGAATTTGCAGGACATGAAATGATGCTCTCAGGCTATGAGGATGATGCCTCCGAACCATGATGCCTTTGAATAATGATATGCAAAAGATTAAAGGGGGTCCTCGGGCTATGACATGTTGTTCTTGGGCTATGAAGGTGGTGCCTCCGAATGATGACGCCTTTGGATAATTTGGCGATCTTTCAGCCCATGAGATGCAGTATGTGGCGATCTTTCAGCCTATGAAATGCAGTATGTGGCGATCTTTCAGCCATGCAGATGCAGTATGAGGCAATTTTTCAGCCGTGCAGATGTAGTATGTGGCGATCTTTCAGCTGTGCAATGTGGTATGTCTTTCAGCCATGCAGATGCCGTATGAGGCAATCTTTCAACCACGCAGATGTAGTATGAGGCGACCTTTCAGCCATGCAGAGGTAGTATGTGGCGATCTTTCAGCCATGCAGATGCAGTATGTGGCGATCTTTCAGCCGTGCAATGTGGTATGTGGCAATTTTTCAGCCATGCAGATGCAGATATAGGTAGAGCTTAACCTCTGAAGGCAGAATGGTAGCCTTATGCAAGTTGGAAGGCAGAATGGTAGCCTTATGCAATATAGATGCAGATAGTGGTAGAGCTTAACCTCGGAGGGCAAAATGGTAGCCTTATGCAATGAAGATGCATATAGAGGTAGATCTTAACCTCGGAAGGCAGAATGGTAGCCTTATACAATGCAGATGCAGATAGAGGTAGAGCTTAACCTCGGAAGGCAGAATGCTAGCCTTACGCAAGAAATAAAATAGCAAATGATAGTAGAGTTTTCTTAGTTGATAGCAGATTGCGTCGTGGTGATTACTAGGAGCATTGCGACATATGAAACATTACGGGTACGTGCTGATAGCAAATATTGGTAAGTGAAATGGTTCGGAGAATCGTGTTCTTGAACAATGTTTGCTCTGTGAGTGTACAATATGCTTGATGATTTCCTAATCCTAGTGCTTGCATCCAAAGAAAAATCACGAGTTTTGTAAAGGGGAAGTTTAGTTCGTATCCCCCGCTAGTTTTGCTTGACTCGTTCTGCTTTGATCTGGTGATACTATTTGTATCATTAGGGTAGCATTGCTAAACAAAGCAATTTCAATAATAGACATGCATGATTTTTTAAAGGTATGACATAATAGTATAAAAATAGTTCTTTTTAGATGAACCGACGACTGCGACATGGTTCGAGACATTGCAAACTCTCTTGCTATGGAATTTTGAGGGTCCTCCTCAAAATTCTGCCCCAATTTCTAATTTCGGGGGAAATGAAAATTTTATTGAATTGTGACCAAAACTATAGGGATGCCTAAGTATTCCCTCTTAAACGGGAATCAGGTCAGGCATAGTTCAATTTACATCATGCAGGGAAAACATAAAGATTACACACAGTAGCGCTTGACTGCATCTGAATTAATCGTCTTTGGCCAAACTTCTCTGCCCATTTATACAACTATGAGGGCTCCTCCTGTCAGAACTCGGCGAACCATGTACGGACCCTGTCAATTGGGAGAGAACTTCCCTTTGGCTTCATCTTGATGCGAGAATTTTTTTAACACCAGTGGTCCCGGTGTGAACTGTCTTGGCTTGTCTCTTTCATTGAAGGCTCTGGACATTCTGTTCTGATAGAGTTGACCATGGCACATTGCGTTCATTAAGGCATGGGATTCTAGAAGATGTACTTTAAAGGATCCATCTTTGATATTAGATATGTAGTATAGGCATAGAAGTAATGTCCTAGCTTATGAACTACCCAAGTCAAAGCACAGCAGGTGCGCTCTAAAAGATAATATCGGGCCTCGTATGGGGAGAACTTCTTGCGGAGATAATAAATGGCTTGCTCCTTCCTCCACGTTTCATCATGTTGCCCCAGAACGCAACCGAAAGATCCATCCAATACTACGAGGTAGAGTAATAGGGGTCTACCTGGCTGAGGCGGGACCAACACTGGTGGTGTTGACAAGTACTCCTTGATTCAGTCGAAGGCCTTTTGGTAGTCAGCGGGCCATTTGGTGACGGCGTCCTTCTTCAACATCTTAAAGATTGACTCACAAATAACCGTAGATTATGCTATGAACCAACTGACGTAGTTAAGTCTCCCCAAGAAAGTCATCACATCCTTCTTGTTCTTTGGAGGAGGTAGTTCTTGAATGGCTTTGAACTTTGATTGATCCAGCTCTATTCCTCGGCGGCTCACAATAACCCCAAGCAACTTTCCAGTAGGAACCCTAAATACACATTTTGCGGGGTTTAGTTTCAGGTTGTACCTCCGCAATCTATTAAAAAACTTCCTCAGATCTTCTATGTGGTCAGTGGCCTTTTTGGATTTGATGATAACGTCATCCATATATATACCTCAATCTCCTTGTGTATCATATCACGGGAAATGATAGTCATGGCCCTCATGTAGGTGGCCCCTGCATTCTTTAGGCCGAATGGCATCATGTTGTAACAATACATTCCCCACGGCATAATGAAAGCCATTTTTTCAGCATCTTCTTCATCTATCCAGATCTGATGATAACCAGTGAAACAATCTACAAATGATTACAGCTCATGCTTGGCGTAATTGTCAATCAGGATGTGTATGTTTAACAAAGGGAAGTCGTCTTTTGGACTGGCCCAGTTGAGATCTCAGTAGTCAACACAGACTCTAACCTTCCCATCCTTCTTTGGTACTGGCACAATGTTGGCTAACCATATCGGGTACTCAACCACCCTAAGAACCTTAGCTTTGATCTGCTTGGTGACTTCTTCATTGATTTTCAGACTCGTATCAGGTTTGAACTTTCTGTGATTTTGCTTTATCGGTGGACACATTGGATCGGTTGCCAGTTTGTGAGATACATTAGACGTACTCAGATCGGTCATGTCATCATACGACAAGGCGAATATGTCCCCATGCCCCTTTAGGAAATCTGTGTATTCTTTCTTCTCTGATGGGAATAGGTGAACATTGATCCGTGTTTCCTTGACGTTTTCTTCATCTCCCAATTCAACAACTCTCTGTTTTGTCTAGGTTGGACTTAGGTCTATTCTCAAAGTTCTCAACTTCTTTGACGATCTCCTCAGGTATGTCATCTTCTTCTGAATCAATGTCTATTCGTTGTGTTATCTCATTGCATGTCACAGTCATTGGTTCATAGAGATAAGTAATAGTGATGTTGTATCGGTAAAATAAGGAAGAAAATGATAAAAATAAATATTAATTTATTGGAAAAATCAAACATGCTTTGATAAATTGAATAATTGTTTTGAACATTGAAGATCTTATTGCGGGAATTGAAAAATGCGAAAAGAAAATCTTTAATGAATAAAATAGTGAATAGTGTTTGTTTTAGCCTTGCCACCCCGAGGTTCATCGGGATCTGGTCGTCCTGATGGTCCAGTTATTTAGGCGTGCCCCTCTGCTCACAGCCTGTATGGAAGGGCCTTCCTCCATCTCCTCCTCAAGAATAACACAACAGTCTTTATTACTGCCCTATAATAATAAGTTTTTCACTTCTGCGAGCGCTTTTTCTTCGTCTGTCCCATAGACGATGTCGGCCTGTGTGAAGTCCTACTCCAAGTGCGGTATTGGCTACTCTAGTGGGTAGTAAGGACCGCGCCATGGTGGCGACCAGTTGTTTAACTCTTCCCAGGTGTATTCGTACCCCAGGCCGAAAGTGGTGTCATGTTTCTTGAGTGTTATGGGTTTACCGATTCCTTGGAGGTTTTTGCCGAGTCCTTTGCCATGCTCATACCCACTCTCGATCTTGTTATCCTACTATTTGTCTTTGTCGACAACATTGACCCGCTCGATATGGTGGTAGGTCTCTCCGCCTAGCTTTCTTCTCCCTCCGATCGCTGGAATGGTCTGACAACTGTATATAGGGTTGATACCATTGACGTGAATAATCATCTCGTGGTGATTCCATTCGAACTTTACTTCCTGATGTAGTGTTAATGTTATGGCCCCCGCAGCATGAATCCAAGGTCGTCCTAGCAGCAAGTTCTAGGACGCTGGCACATCTATTACTTGAAAATCAACCTGAAACCAGGTTGGTCCCATCTGCAGAAACAGGCTAATCTCGCCGATGGTGGACCTATGAGACCCATCAAAGGCTTTCACGTAGATTGATCATTCTTTTATATCATACAACCCTTTGCCCAACTTCTTGAGTGTTACCAAAGGACATATGTTAAGGCTGGAACCCCCGTCGACCAGGATCCTTGTGATGAAATAGTCTTCGCATTGTAAGGTGATGTCCAGGGCTTTGTTGTGACCCAGCCCTTCAGGTGGCAGATCGTCCTCATAGAAGGTGATTTTATGGCTTTCTAATACTTGTCCCACCATATTGGCCATTTCCCCGCCAGTATGTTGCTTGGTACGTAGGCTTCACTCAGAACCTTCAACAGAGCATTTTTTTGTGTCTTGGAATTCTGCAGCAGTAAGAGGATGGATATATGTGCTGGTGTTTTGTTTAACTGGTTAATTACGAAATACTTTTTGGCTTGTATTTCCCTCCAAAGGTCGTCTGGACCCGTCTCAATTATGGGTGGCCGGTTGGAGGCCTGCTTGCTGGACTCTGCTAGGTATTTAGGGGTATAGACTCTCCCAGTTCTTGTCATACTCTCTGCTGCAACAGTCTCTTCGAACCTAACCTTGCCTTTCCTCCTAGCCTCGGATGTATAATCCCAGGGTATAGCTTTTTTATGGAATGATGGCATGGTGGACATCGACACTGGGATCGGTACGACCATATTTACTTCGAATAGGACATGTTCTTTGGGTGGAAAAACTGCAACCTCAAATGGTGCTGGTGCCTTTGCTGATGGCGTTGCTTCAAACTCAAGAGGGATGGACACATCTACCTCAGTGACCTCAGATGGTTGGATTTTGACTATGATAGGGTTGAGAGTAACTGCTAGTTTTTTTGGATCATCGCCTTCTACGATCAATCGAATGGATCCCTTGGGATCCCAAACATCCTCCACTTTAATAATGTGAATACCCCCACCTTTATGGTCTGGTAGAGGGTTGTTGCGGATGTTCGGAGCGGCTTCCTTTGCTACATGACTTTGTTATCAATCAGGGATTATATCTTGTCTTTTAAAGAACGACATTCATCGATGGTGTTTCCCTTCATGCCAGAGTGGTATGCACAAGACTTATTTGGGTTAACCCACTGAGAAGTATTCTCAGGGGTTGTAGCAGGGATGGGGGTGACATAACCTGTGGCTTTAAGTCTCTCGTATAGTTGGTCAATAGGTTTGACGATGGTTGTGTATTATTTTGGAGGCCTCCGATCAAAATTAGGTCGGGGCCTATGGAAGTTTTGGCGTGTAGGGGTGATTGGTAATGATATGGTTAGGTATTGTAAGTTTGGTAGATAAGTGCGGGTTGGAAGTATCTGGGTGAGGTAGGCGGATATGTGGGATTTGGAGATGACTGATAAGTTGGTGGTGGAGCTTGGTAGGAGGGTGCTTGGTAATTTGGGACTGGCTGATATGTGAGTGGAGGTGTTGGGTAGGTTTGGTATTTGAGAGGAGACTTGGTCCTTTGTGCAACCATCACGGCTCCTATGTCCCTCTTCTTAGACACACTACCAGACTGTAAGGCCATATTTATAGCTTGCAAGGCCTTGAAATTTGTAACCATACCGCTCTTAATGCCTTCTTCAATCCGTTCCCCCAACTTGATAATGTTAGGAAATTTATGATTCTCAATCACCATCAATCGTTTATAGTATTGTGGGTCTTGAGCCCCGACAAATAATTTGTTCATTTGTTCTTCTTCTAAGGCAGGTCTGATCTTAGCATCTTCGGACCTCCAGCGAGTAGCATACTCGCGAAAGGTCTCCGTGGGCTTTTTCTTTAGATTCTGGATATAGAACATGTCTGGCACGTTCTCTATGTTAAACCTAAACCTGTCCATAAAATCAGATGCCATACCTACCCAACTCGACCATTTCTTAGGATCTTCGCTAATGTACCAAGATAACGCATCTCCTTTCAGACTTCTCATGAAAAACTTCATGTGAATCCTTTCATCTTTTCCTACCCCGACCAACTTGTTGCAGTATGTTCTCAGATGGACCCTTGGATCACCTGTATCATCAAACATCTCGAACTTAGGAGGTTTGTACCCCTCCAGTAGTTCGACATACAGTAGTATGCATAGGTCTTCATAATTCAACCCTTTGATCCATTTACTTCCTTCGACACCCTGAATTTGGCTGGTACTTCTTAAGTTGTTTAGTCAAGTTTCTGATGAGTATATCATTTTCATCGGATTCAGGTGTGCAAGATATAGGTTGGATGGAGAGTGGAATGGTCTCCACGTAGATGGGATTGTTGTGGTGGACCGGCATGTGGGTGTGGAAATGGTCATTTGCAAAGTTTTGAGGCCCTGGGATGAGTAGTAGGACGTTGTTTGGAGTGTGGTAAGTTTTGCATTGGTTCTTTGTTTGAGCGGTGGGATGATTTTGTTGCTTTTGTGGCGGTGTGGGATTTTGAACGTTGGGGAAGTTGGTGTCTGGGGTACAGAGGGTGAATGATAGGTTGGCTAGATTCCGAACCTGATTGAGCTCTTCCGGAAACTTCACCAGCTTTTGTTCAAGTTGTGACACATTTTCATCGTGAACCCGAATACCATGACCATCAGTGGCCTCTGATACTGTGTTCTCTTTCCTGATGTTCAAATCTTCCATTTTACCCTTGTTCTTGTTCTTAACAGGACTAAGAGGAGGAGTGGGTGGAGGACCTCCCAGGATCTCGTGGAATAAGATGATGTTGCCAGAGTGCGCGAACTAACCTTTGGGGGGGGGGGATAATAACGAGGTAAACGCGACTAATTTTGGTTTGGGAACTAGAGAAACAAAATTATTAACTACCTCGAACACACGAAACTGCCTGAAGTCTCAAGGCATCTCGGGCGCTACGCATTAAGGTATACCTAGTAGCAGAGGTAGAACTCCACGATGACAAAGTCGAGCTCACCACCCAACCTTCCTAGCCTAGTCTATTGCCCAATCCAGAATTTGGAGGGTCCATTATTCTATCCTTATAACCCGACCCTATTTTGATAAATAGCCTTTGGGGCTTATTCTTGGACGTTTATCTAATGATTTTAGAGAGAGGTAAGAGAAATTTAGAGAGAGAACAAGGGAACCTAGCATTACAATCATCCAGTATTGCTCAAATCTTCAAGAATCAAGGAAGCTAGCCACCGGATTATCATCTATCCAGGTAAGTCCTACTTCTAAGCTTTCATACATGAGGTTAAGAGTCCAAATATATTACGGAGTTATAAATAGGCCATGCTCGTGGCACTAGGTTGTGGTGTGTGGAATTTATGAACCATTGTAGGTAGTTTCTTGTTGAAATTTGTTGAAGGAGGAAGGGATTACAATTTTAGGTGCTTGTAGTCTATTTTTCATGATACGTGTTTGAAAAAAAATTGTAGGAGAGTTATACCATGGTAATCTTTCTAATTATTAACCAATTTTCGCTAACTTCCTATATATTGTTATTACTATAAGTGTTGATGGATGTAGTAACTTAAGGAAAGATCAAACAAGCTATGTTAGCTAAACTTCTCTCTCATAATTGAATTCCATAGTGTTTCCGTAAGTTCATGTATGGTTGGCTCGAAATTGCTAATTTCTATATATTCCGGGTTATTCCCTATAAACTTGATTATTCCGAATAAGCCTTATATCGAAAGGTAGATGCTCAAAGTATGGTTTGCTTATTACAATGGCATGGATTTGACTCGTATTTTAAATGAAAACTAGTATACCAATTGGGTGAGGAAAACTCGATACGCCTAATACTCCTAATTGATCCTATGTGTACCTGATGTCTTGATTGAACATGTCTTGTTATTGATAATCTATAAAGATGTTTAAAAATGAAATAAGTGAATTGGGAAAATAGTGTGTGGCCAACGTGCCAAGGATATAAGTTATAATTATGGCTAGCGGTAACAAGGAATGAGAAGATGGGAGAAACATTATGAAATGAGCCTCGACTCAACTGTTTTAAAATGTGTTCTAAAAATAGAATTTGCCTAAAAGCTCTTATACTCAATGTATGCCCATAAGTGGTGGTTTTTAACAAATGCCTTGCCTTATAAATATATCCAATGTGATTCAAGACCTTACACACTCCGATGTTGAAATTGTATATTGTCGTGATTGGGAAAAGGTAATTCAAGAATAATTTGTATAGTGCGCGTTTATGACTTTGATGTGTGTTTCTATTGTTGGTTGGCATATCCCCTTCTTTGGGAAAAAGCCTTTGTGTTTAAAGTTTCCATTACTAATGAACTTGAGCTATATGATTTCTAAGATATTATATATGTTGGTATTTGGTAGTGATCCTTAAAATTACAAGAAATAAAAATATGGAATATAAAATGCGGTCATCGTGCCATGAATAAAGAATCTTGTGAAAAATGCAAAGAGCCAAGGAAACATTATTGATGTGGATGATTGAAAATACTAATAAAGATCTATACAATGTGAAAGCTTATGAGATGAATCTCATGGAAAATGAATTTGTGTCATGCGCTATTGAAATTGACTTATTTGTTCACCATGCACGTGTTAATGTAATATCAATGATGTCACTTGAGTTAATATACGGTCTCGTGCATAATGAGGTGTTATGTGAACCCTATTGACAGGCTATGAAACACACATGTGTGTAATATAATATGTGAACCTTATGAACGGGCTATTAAACACATAGGTGTATAATATAATATGTGAACCATATGGACGGGCTATGAAACCATAGGTGTGTGATATAATATGTGAACCCTATGGATGGAATATGAAATGCGTATGTGTATAATATAAAATGTGAACCCTATGGACGGGCTATGAAACACCTAGGTGTATAATATAATATGTGAACTCTATGGACGAGCTATGAAACGCATATGTGTATAATATAATATGTGAACCCTATGGACGAGCTATAAAACGCATATGTGTATAATATAATATGTGAACCCTATGGACGGGCTATGAAACACATAGGTGTATAATGTAATATGTGAACCCTATGGACGATATGTGAAAGGCATATCCAGCATGAATAATAGATTCCACTTCCATTGCCCTTGTTTGTACATGTTGTTATATTTACATTATATTTTGTGTCTTACTGATAACTAGGGATTTTAACGTGTTTTATGCTCCTTCTTGCTTACACTTTCATTATAAAATCTTACAAAATAGTCCTAAAAGGCTCATAAGTTGTGCTTGATTGCAGGTTTGATCGATAAAGTGATGAAATGTCAAAGTTGGGCTCAAAAGGAGTGAAACCTACTCAAGTACCAAAGACAAGGCAAACTCAGGACAAATAGGCCTAGTGCGGCCGCACTACACTTTGTGCGGTCCGCACTAGGGAGATTCGGAGAGTAGATTTAAAGGCATAAAACCTAGTGCGGCCACAGTCCATTATGTGCGGTCTGCACTAAGGAGATTCAGAGAATTGGAAAATCAAGGGTCAAAGCAGTGCGACCGCAGTGGAGTTTGTGCGGTCCGCACTGGAGACTCCCGGTCACATTACCATTCTACGCGGCCAGCGGAAGAGAGGATTAGAGAGATGTTGTTTGCCAAAGTTCAAGCAAGTGCGATCCGCGGTCATGTTTGTACGGACCACATTGAAGCCTCCGCGGCCGCAATCCATTATGCGCGGTCCGCGGAGCCTGAGTTCAGAGAAGTAAATTTGAAGAGTCAAGAGCCTAGTGCGGACGCAGTTCATTTTGTGCAGCTCGCACTAACCCCGCGGGGGTATTTTTGTCCAATTTTTCCAGCTCTTTATAAATAGAACCTTTTTCCATTTTTAGGGTATCAATTATTTTATTGTGGCAGCTACGCTCGTGATAACATCATCTGTATCCATTTTTGGCATCTTAACTTAGTTTTAATGATATATTCTTGTATTTTACTTTGGTAATTAATTATTATGTGTTATTCTTTATCTATTTTTCTATTTTCTTGTTCAAGCATGAGTACCTAAACCCATTAGCTAGGGTTGTGGCTCAACCTTAGTATGGGTAATTAATGGGTGTTGTGATGTAGGGTTAGATTGACTATGAGTGTTTGTTATTGGGTCAATTTCATGGTTTAATATATGAATTGATGTTGCAAACACTGGTTTGTGCTAAGTTGACTTGGCTCTTCTTGAGAAAGAGAGCCCAAGTCTCCAAAATTGACTCAACAAGGAATTGGGATGAACTCAAGAGAATTGATAGTCCTAATTAAAGGGTTAAACCTCGAGAGAGTAATTACCCGACTTGAACCCTAGTTGTTTGAGCAAATTTGTCTACCCATTTGGTCTCGAAGAATCAATTGGGCGAAATCACTCTCTCCACCGAGACGTGTGAGAGTGGATAAAATCGTGCAACAGTTACAACATATTTCCCCAACCATGTCAATCGAGCCTTAGAAGCAATTACCCATCAATTAGCCACCTAAATGAAAGTCACTACCCTAGTGCCCCTTAATCCATTAGATAGAACTCTTAGCAATAATCTCTTAGTGTAATCTAGTTTCAATTCAAATTAGTAGTTTGATAATAGTAGTTTATAACATAAAACCCAAAAATGTTGGAAGTGACATTTGGAACAATTACACGACTCTAGACTAGACAGATACTCGACTCCTTTTCTAACTCCCTGAGGAATTCGATCCCGGCCCTCATATCGGGTAAAATTTATGGCGACCCTCTGTTCCTACTTTTTAGTAGTGTGGAGTTGGCGGCGATCAATTTTTGGCGCCGTTGCCGGGGGCTAACGGTTTTGACCATCTATTTAGTTAGTTTTATGTATTGTTCTTCTTTCCTTCTTTGTTATTTACTTGTTTGTGTCACTAATCAGATGTCAATATGGCATTGAACAACGCTAATGACCCTCTTGGAAATGTGATAGCGGGGGAGGAAGCATATTATTTTGAGCAAGATGAGCTACCTCCTGCACCTCAACAACGAAGAGGCCGGAATGCCAATGCTAATTCAAATGATAATATTCCAGACCCTCATCCACCACCTCCAAGAGTGGCTCCCGGAGTATTACCGAATCAAGGGTATGCAAGTGTTATTGTCCCTCCCCGAATTCGAGTTGGAAATTTTCAAATAACCAATGTGATGTTAACCTTGCTCAAGCAACATGGGTATTTAACGGTCGCCTCCGATCAAAATGCTTACAAGTATCTCAAGGGATTCGTAGATACATATTGGGGAAGCAAGCAAACGAATGTGTCCAAATATGCTCTTAGGTTGAGACTTTTCCCGTTCTCACTTCAGGGGAAAGCACTGGATTGGTTAGAGAGACTCCCCTATCATTCCATCACAACTGGGATGAGTTGGTGGATAAATTTATTGCTAAGTTCTTCTCAGTCGGGCATATGGAAGCACTTCGAGATGAGATATTGGCTTTCAAGCAAGAACTCACGGAACCTTTGCATGAGATTTGGGAGCGATTTATAACAATGGTGAAAGAATTCCCAAACAACGATATGACCGAGGCAATGATTCAACAAACCTTCTGTCGGGGCATCAATACTACAAATCAATGCATAGTCAATCAATTGGGCGGGGGTAATTTTATGAAGCTGTCATACGACAAAGCTTGAGAAATTCTAGATGAGATGGCTGACACTTCTTTGGCATGGCAAAGTAGGGCCAATGTTCCTCAAGGCGACCCTACGGTTATTCATTTGCATAAGGAGTTGCACGACCATGGTCAAGCTATAATGGAGTTGACGACTACTATGAATCAATTGGCTAAGGCACAGTTGCAACAAGTCCAAAACCCTCGCCGAGTGAATGCCATGGAGGGTGTGAATATGCTAGTGAATTAAAGAAGGAGAAGAAGGCAACAAAACCAAGAGAATTTCGAGCAATTTGATGATGCTTGTGATGGGTTTCAAAATTATGGGTATGATGAACAAAATGAAAAGATACAATATGCGAACAATTTTCAAGGCAATAAAGGCAACTCTTCAAACCAACAATGGCGACCCCAAGGCAATTGGGGCAATCGACAACAAGGTGGGGGTAATTGGAACAACAACCAAGACAGTAATTGGGGGAACAACAATCAAGGCAACCAAGGAAATTGGAATGGTAATAACAACAATTGGAACAACAATGGTCAAGGCGGGTGGAACAACATTGGAAACCAAGAAAATCAGGGGCAAGGTTTTCAAAGTCCCCCGATGTACCAACAACTGAACAATCCACCTCCATTTCAATCTCAAGGATCTAGTTCTTCGGGTAATGATATTCGAACAAATGATGAAGAAAAACCAAGATTCCGATGCTCAATTGGCTTCCCACAATACCTCTATCAGGAATTTGGAGGTGAAAATAGGCCAAATCTTTCAATCATTGGATACTCGCCCTAAGGGTGCTCTACCAAGTGATACGGTAGAGAACCCGAAGGGTGGAAACAATCATGTGATGGCGGTTACAACAAGAAGTAGGAGAGGCGGTGATGTGCATGGCTCGAAAGATAAGCAAGTTGTGGATGATGATGTTGATTTGCGGGAGAATAATGGTCCTTTTATAGTTGAAGATATGGTTGAGAACAATGTGAACAATGAAGGATAGACATTAATGAGGCCAAGGTGGAAACTCAAGATGTTGTGAACCCGTCTAGGGAACACGTGATTGACATGCCCGAGCCGGTGGTGCCCAAAGCCAAGACACCTTTGCCTAGTCCACCTCTGCCTTATCCTCAATGGTTAGCTAAGCAAAAGTACGACAATCAATTCAAAAAGTTTATTGATATGATGAAAAACCTTACAATCAATGTGCCCTTGGTGGAAGCCCTTGAGCAAATGTCGGGATACGCCAAGTTTATGAAGGATTTGGTGACAAAAAAGAGATTTATGGAGTGTGAAACAATTAAAATGACTCATCAAGTGAGTGCTATCGTACATTATATGTCCCCAAAACTTGAGGACCCCGGATCTTTTACTATCCCTTGCACTATCGGTAGTGCGGATTTTGGTAAGGCTCTTCGTGATTTGGGGGCTAGCATAAATTTGATGCCGTACTCAGTTTTCAAGACTTTGGGAATTGGGCAACCTAGGGAAACCTCAATGAGACTTCAAATGGCAGATCGATCAATGAAGCGACCTTTAGGCATAATTGATGATGTGCTTGTCCGAGTGGACAAGTTTATATTGCCGGCCGACTTTGTCATTTTGGATTGTGAAGTGAACTTTGAATTACCAATTATTCTAGGAAGACCTTTCCTTGCAACAGGGAAGGCCTTGGTTGATGTTGAAGTGGGTGAGCTCACTTTCCGAGTGGGAGATAAGAAGGTCGTCTTCCATGTTTGCAAATCCATGAAGCAACCCAATAGCACTGAGGTGTGTTCATTTATGTACATTGTCACAGCTGTGACAGTGGATGACACAAGTTATATGATTAATGTTGAGGATCCCGTTGAGGCAGTGCTTCTAAATCTTGATGTTAATGATGATGCTAGTAGAGTGGAGTGCGTAAATGCTTTGCATGGTATGGGCTCGTATTCTTATGAGCCTGGGAAATTGTCCTTGGATCTTGAAAATCGGAAAACTCCACCAACTAAGCCATCTATTGAGGAGCCACCGGTGTTGGAGCTGAAACCACTTCCTCCACACCTCAGGTATAAGTTCTTGGGCACAAATTCTACTTTACCAGTTATCATTTATTCTTGCCTCACTAACTTGCAGGTAGACGCTTCTTTGACAATTCTCAAAAGGAGGAAGAAAGCGATTGGGTGGACATTGGCCGACATTCGGGGAATAAGCCCGCATTCTGCATGCATAAAATCATTTTGGAGGAAGATGCAAGGCCTTCCTTAGAACACAAAAGGAGGCTCAATGACGCAATGTAAGAGGTGGTGAAGAAAGAAGTGATCAAATGGCTAGATGCGGGTGTGATATATCCAATCTCCGATAGCTCATGGACTTCTCCGGTACAATGTGTGCCGAAGAAAGGTGGAATAACTATGGTGACAAATGACAACAATGAACTTATTCCCACTCGAACCATTACCGGGTGGAGAGTTTGTATGGACTACCGGATGCTAAATAAGGTGACCCGGAAGGATCATTTTCCGTTGCCGTTCCTCGACCAAATGTTTGATCGCGTTGCGGGGCATGCTTTTTATTGCTTTTTGGATGGCTATTCGGGGTATAATAAAATCTTGATCACTCTGGAGGACCAAGAGAAGACCACTTTTACTTGCCCATACGGCACATTTTCTTTCTCTCGGATGTCGTTCGGGTTGTGCAATGCTCCGATGACCTTCCAACGATGCATGATGGCTATTTTCATCGACATGGTGGAAGGCATTTTGGAGGTCTTTATGGATGATTTTAGTATGGTTGGTGATTCCTTTGAAGAGTGCTTGGGTAATTTTGATAGAGTTTTGGCCTGGTGTGAAGACACCAACCTATGCTAAATTGGGAAAAATGCCATTTCATGGTTGAAGAGGGTATAGTGTTGGGCCACAAAATTTCTAAGCATGGCATTGAAGTAGACAAAGCCAAGATTGAGATGATTTCAAGGATCCCTCCCCCCAATTCTGTCAAAGGAGTGAGAAGTTTTCTTGGACATGCAGGGTTCTATCAGCAGTTTATCAAGGATTTTTCAAAGGTTGTGAATCCCCTTTGCAAGTTGCTAGAGAAAGATTCTAAGTTTGTTTTTGATGAGAAATGCATGGAGGACTTCGAACTTCTCAAGCATAAGTTGACCACTACCCCGATCATTACCGCACCGTGTTGGATCTTACCCTTCGAGCTCATGTGCGACGCAAGTGACGTTGCGGTTGGGGCTATTTTGGGTCAAAAGGTTAACAAAATGTTTCACCCAGTGTACTACGCAAGCAAGACCATGAACGAGGCTCAAAGGAACTACACAATCATCGAGAAAGAATTATTGGCCATAGTTTTTGCAATGGAAAAGTTTCGACCGTACCTTATGGGGGCTAAGGTCATTGTGCATACCGATCATGCCCCCTGGGTATTTGATGACTAAGAAAGACTCAAAGGCAAGGTTGATGAGATGGGTGTTACTACTCCAAGAATTCGATCTAGAAATTGTGGACCGAAAAGGTAGTGAGAATCAAGTGGCGGAGCACTTATCCCGTTTGGAGGAGGCGATGAGGCCTTGTGATGGCCTAGAAATTAATGACTCATTTCCCAGCGAACAACTCCTTGCGGTTTCAATAAATGATATGTCATGGTTTGCTGATATTGCTAATTACCTCGTGACCGGAATAATCCCGTGTGAGCTCTCTCCTAACCAAAGGAAGAAGCTCAAGCGGGATAATTTGGATTTCTATTGGGATGAGCCATACGTGCTTAAGATTTGCACGGATGGTGTGATTCGAAGGTGTGTCCCGGAGGGAGAGCAATTGAGTATTTTGGAGGCTTGTCATTCATCCCCTTATGGTGGCCATCATGGAGGGGTGAGAATAACTTCGAAAGTTTTGAGTTTTGGTTTTTATTGGCCAACCTTGTTCAAAGATGCAAGTGATTTAGTAAAGAGATGTGATTAATGTCAACGAGCGGGTGGGATTTCCAAGAACGATGAGATGCCTCTAAACACATTTCTTGAAGTTGATATCTTTGATGTTTGGGGTATCGATTTTATGGGCCCTTTTGTTAGCTCATATGGGAACACTTACATTCTTATAGTGGGTGATTATGTGTCAGAATGGGTTGAGGCCGTGGCCTTGCCCAACAATGAATCTAGGAGTGTGGTGGCATTTCTAAAGTACCTTCATGACAACAATGAAGCTAGGAGTGTGGTGGCTTTTCACAAGGTTTGGTACACCTCGGGCAATCATTAGTGATGGAGGATCGCATTTTTGCAATAGAGCTTTTGATGCCTTGCTCTCCAAGTATGGTGTCAACCACAAAGTCTCTACACCTTATCATCCTCAAGCAAGTGGCCAAGTTGAAGTGTCTAACAGGGAGATCAAGAGCATTTTGTCCAAAATTGTCAATGCCAATAGGACTGATTGGTCTAAAAAGTTATATGATGCTCTATGGGCTTACCAGACCTCTTACACGGCCCCAATTGGTATGTCACCGTACTAGTTGTATTTGGGAAAGTATGTCATCTACCACTGGAGTTGGAGCATAAGGCCATGTGGGACTTGAGGAAGCTTAATCTTGAATGGGATGTTATGGCTAATCTTCGTATTGAACAACTCAATGAACTTGATGAATCCCGGTTCCATGCATACTCTAGTTCGTCATTGTATAAGGACAAAATGAAGTACCTTCATGACAAATATGCTTGTGGAAAGGAGTTCAAAGTTAGTGATTTGGTCCTCTTGTTCAATTCTCGTCTAAGTTTGTTTCCGGGAAAGCTGAAATCAAAGTGGAGTGGACCATTTGAAGTTTTGTGTGTGGCCCCGTTTGGTGCTCAAGATTTGAAGAACAAAAGTGGTTAAGTCTTTAGGGTGAATGGGCATCGTGTCAAGAATTATCTTGGGAAGTTTGATGATTGCCATGTGGTGGTTTTGTTAAATTCAAATCATGTTAATGGTAACCCATGTCATGTCGCGACGTTAAATCAGCCGCTTATTAGGAGGCAACCCATGTGTTTTTTTTTCTTTTTGATTTTTTTGATTTTCTTTGTAGTATAGGATTGATTTTTGGGCTAATTGGTTGTGAGATGTTGCAGGGATTGTGTTGATGCAGTGCAAAACAATGTGAAGAAAATGATCAGTCTTTGAAGTTGTCAGTGCGGCTGCACTACACATTATGCGGTCCGCACTGATGAAGGCTAAGTGGAGGACTCTCTGAAGTTTGCCACTGCATGGAATTTTGTGTGGACTGCGGTGGACCTCTGTAGTCGCGGTCTATTTTGTGCGGACCACAGAGGTTGCCTTCTCAAATTTCTTCTAAACAAATTGAGTGCGGATCGTGGTCTATTTTTGTCGGTCGCGCTGGTAGGTGAGAATGGGTCCCAGTAGTTGTCTATAAATAGACCTCGGGAACCCCTGTTTACACTTTTCGCCAATTTTAAACTCATAAGAGGCTAAATATTGTTCATCCTTCTTCCTTGCTTGTAATTAATTATTGCTTTTATGTTGATTCTTTCCTGCTCAAATTCTGGTAACAGTTCACCTAACTCCTTTTAGTCTAATTGTTTAATTTCATTTTAGTTTCACTTCTTGTAGCTTATACTCCTTTTTCATTCCCGTATTTCTTCAATTTTTAGGTTAGTTTAATTTAAATGTTTAATTTTGTGTGCTTGGTGAGCATAATTAACTGGATAATTGAGTGGGGACAATATTTAGGTGAAAACTTGAACTAAAATGCAAAAGCCAAGAACCCTAACTTAGTGCCACATCTGGGCACCCTCCACGGACCGCGGTCGTGTTTGTGCGGTCCGTGGTGATGATTTTCTGAAGTTGACCCTAAGCCTAGTGCGACCGCATTGCATTTTGTGCGGACTGCACTACCCCACCGCGGCCGCGGTCCATTTTATGCGGGCCGCGGTGGTGAGATTCAGAGAGCTGTTTTGGGACCTTTGACCTGTGCGGACCGCGGTCATTCTTGTGCGGTCCACGGTAGCTCCTGTGCGACCACACTCCATTTTGTGCGGTCCGCACTAGCCATGTTCTGCAACTGTCTGCTTCTGTTCTGCAATTTATTCTGCACATATGTTTCACTGCTTCTATTGATACTAACAATGTTAGATGCTGTGTTTGCATATAATGGTTAAACAACGAGGAGGAAAAAGATCTAAACAACCTGGGAGAGGTGAATCCTCCCGGGGAGGCAAGGGCAAGAAGATGATAAAACTCATTCCCCAAGCTCGGGAAAACATAAAAAAGACCAGGAAGCTGATAAAAGTTGCAGACAGAGCTGCTTCTTATTCTTCGGGGAGTGAGTGCGAGCCTTCACAGGATGTTTCCTCATATTCCATTCCCACTCATGTCCCTGAATTGCCTGGGAGGTTTAGACTAATTGATGATACTCCTCCACCATCACCCACTATCCGAAGGCCGATCAATGTCGTTTCTGAGTCATCTGAGGGCTCAGCAGCCGGTATTGGAGACGACTCCACCTCTCCCAAAGCTTCATTATCTGGGGAGAGTGCAGGCGGAGATGAGGAGGAGGTGCATGAAGCTCAAGGTGGTGAGCCTCAGGTGGGAGGCATTGCCCGAACTAGGAAGCCCGACGTTTGGGAGGACAGATTTGTGAGCCAAGTGGCATACCATAAGCTTATGAAGTGGTGGCCGGGGAGGCATTTGATACCGGAGTGGAGTTTCATTGACAAAGACTTACTACCCCACAACCCTGACATGCAGAGGCAATTTAAAACTAGAGCGGGCTGGAAAATATTTATGGAGAAGTGTATAGATGCAAATGAATACATGGTCAAGGAATTTTATTGCAATGTGGCCCACATAAAAAAGGGCTCAAAAGTGACCAAGGTTCGTGACAAGACAGTATTATTTGAAGGAATTCACTTGAATGAATATTTGGGCTTCAATGATGAGTATGAGTATATATATCTGGCAAAGTTAGAGATGGGTGAGGAGGTCCATCCTTGGTTAGTTCAGTACCTAGCAATCCTAAGTACCGTTTCGGAGTGGTTGATAGTTGGGGTCAAAATACTGAGGAGGACCCTGAACTTTGAAGCTAGGGGTTGGGAGACTTTTGTTTGCAGCCGGTTAGACCCTACTACACATGACCAGACTCTTCCTCTCCATCGGCCTGTGTTGGTTGCATCGATCATGGCGGGATACCCCATTAATGTGGGGGATGTGATGTCCCGCATTATCTCATTAGTGGGTGCGGAGCATGATCGGAACTACCCTTTTCCCAGCACCCTCTTTATGTATTTCCGGGACTTGGAGTTGGAAAAGAATCCCTATGATGTCAAGGCCAAACAGGTAGCCCCGTTCTCATAGTATAGTTTGAAGGGGCCAGACAACCCCAAGGAAAAGAACTACAAGGCCCCTACTTCTGCCCCAACTAGCCAGTCTGAAGAGCCAATTGTAGTAGAGGCCACCACTGATCCTGCTTCCACAGTTGCTGACTTGCCTCCTGGTCCTTCTACCTCAGCTGGCCCAGAGATTCCATCTTCCCGGGCCCATCCTATCACTGCCCACCGGCTGAGCCAGACACTTTAGAGCTTGAACAACTGGATGTATACTACTTCATCTAAGTTGTCTACCTTGACATCCACGATTGCAGCTCAGACGGCTCCTCAGCCAGCACTGGTTCCACAGTCTATAGAGGATGCATTGAAGAAGATACTCGATAACCAGGAGAAGATCCTCGGTACCCAGGCTGATTTGGCAAGGGCAGTGGATTTACATGGCAAGGCTCTAAAGGAGCTTGTCAAGGAGCACAAGAAGTTGCACAATACACGGGCCTCTAGGGAGTCCGTGAAGGAGCTGAGGATAGATGTGGATTGACTGAAGGCAGACCAGCTGCCTTTAGACTTATTATTTGAGGACCCAGCTCCAGCAGTAGTTCCAGCAGCAGCCACAGACCCGGAGCAGACTCAGAGGCCTCTAAGGAAGAGGAGAAAGATCCCTAGAGCTGATAATGCCATCATCCAGTTGGCGGACCCACCGGAGGCTTCCTCCAGTCAGCCACATGATGTACCAAATCCACAGCCGGTCCAGGTCCAGTCCCAGGTCCCAGCAGCTGAGCTGCAGGATATCGGGAACCAGTCTGAGGTTCCCGAGCATACCGATGACCCAGGGACCACTCATGATCCTATTCAGACGGATGAGGCTTAGGGAGTCTTCATATCCTATCCTTATATTTTTTTGTGCTTATTTGCTTTAGTTGGCATTGGGGACAATGCCAGCTTCTATTTGGGGGGGTGCGCCCTACATTTTATCCTTGGATGATTGTATATATAATGATTTAGTTTATGCTTTCCTTGATTTTCATTTGGTCTGTATGTAATTTTACATTTAGTTACTTTTATCACACTTTTTATCTTTCCTTTAGTCTGTATATAAAGTTACATTATTGTATATATTCATTCCCCTATTGTACATATTCATTCTATTTTCTATTTATGCAATTTTTTTTTTGTTTTTAGCTTCTTATATAGGGTCGTAGCATTTTATTTTGTTTTGGACATTTTTAACAAGCCTTTGGTTTTCTTAATGCCACGGTTCTTTCCAAAGGTGGAATATTGTGTGAACCTGGTGGCTCTTCCAAATGATAGATGGTGTGAAAACCTTCTTAAGGGTTTGAGTCTGTTTTTTATTCTTTTTTATTTTAAGCTTCACTTGGGCCTAAAACATTTGCCTTTGATCCTATGGTCAAAGACAAAATGTTGTGTTTAGGACGATGAAAGTTGTGGCCTTGAGACTCTTGCGTTGGATGATAATCATCAAGTGGTTTTTCGGGACCATTGTGTGCTCAAATCGTCTCTAAGGTCGTTGTGGGCCCCCGACTCTATGTCTTTGGCAATCCTTTAGCTTGTGTGGTGAGAAATTGAATTGCGAGTCCAAGTCCCGAGCCATTGGTCTAGAACTTGCCCTGAATGTTTGTTGAGGCGAAATCTTATGTGAAATTTGACTTGAGAAGTGATTATAGGCTCTCCTTGATCCAAATGATAGTTGAACAAATTCCATAGCCGACCAATGACATGATCCCTAGTTAACCCCTTTGAGCCTTAGACCTTCTTCTTTCAAGAACCATGTTACAAGCCTATACCCGTTCTTAAATATACCCTCTCCTGGCACCCGATCTTTCTTCGAGCACATGGCAAAAGTATAAGTTTGGGGGGAGAGACGAGGACGACAACAAAGTGGTATAAGGCACAAAAATGAAGAAAATAAAAGGCAATGAAAAAGAAAATCAAAAGACAAAAAGAATGATCAACGTGAGAAATAATAAAAAGGGATTCAAGAAAAGCAAAAAAAAGAAAGGTATGGAAAGTTGAAAAAGGAGAAATATTTTGAATTGCATAAGAAAGAGTGAAAATGTATCTCTCTAACCCCTTATAAAGAGGTGAAATGACTCAAAGAGTCAACTGAATTGTGCCAAATGAATCAAAAGAAGTGCTTAAGGTAAGATTGAACCCACTTGACCAAAAACATGTCCTACCTAACTCAAAAGCCTTTACAATGACTCCACAAAAGCCCTATATGATCTTAAGTTGAATGAAGCTTACATTAGTGGATACTTACATAGGGGGCAAGCATATGGTACTTAGATCCGGACTTGTGACCTTTTCTTGAGAGAGATGAATGAAATCCCATTAACCTAGGTTTGTGTGCCAATATTCTAAAAGGTAAGGTTTGCTTAGGGAGAGTAGAGGATGTGTGAGTTTGGGTTCCACAATGACCAAAGTAATTGAGAGAGTTCTTTGATGTAATGAGTCAACTCTTGATGCTCTTGTGTCACACTTGATCCATATTTTTTCAAAGGTTAAATGTTGTTAATGATGCATTCGTATTGAGGGCAATTGTTAGTCCCAATTGATGCTTGTTGAGGTTACTTTAGGATAGCTGGAAATTCTTGGATTTTATCTTAAAAGGTGGTTCTTATTTTGTTTGCTTGAGGACAAGCAAAAGCTTAAGTTTGGGGGAGTTGATAACTAGGGATTTTAACGTGTTTTATGCTCATTCTTGCTTACGCTTTGATTATAAATTCTTATAAAATAGTACCAAAAGGCTCATAAGTTGTGCTTGATTGTAGATTTGATCGACAAAATGACAAAATGTCAAAGTTCGGCTCAAAATGAGTGAAACCTGCTCAAGTACCAAAGATAAGGCAAACTCAGGACAAAAAGGCCTTGTGCGGCCGCACTACACTTTGTGCGGTCCGCACTAGGGAGATTCAGAAAGTATATTTCAAGGCATAAAAACTAGTGAGGCCGCAATCCATTCTGTGCGGTCCGCACTAGAGAGATTTAGAGAACTGGCAAATCAAGGGTTAAAGCAGTGCGGCCGCAGTGGAGTTTATGCGGTCCGCACTAGAGACTCCGCAATCGCACTACCATTATATGCGGCTCGCGGAAGAGAGGATCAGAGAGATGTTGTTTGCCAAAGTTCAAGCCAGTGCAGTCCGCGATTGTATTTGTGCGGACCGCATTGAAGCCTCTGCGGAGCCTGAGTTCAGAGAAGTAAATTTGAAGAGTCAAGAGCCTAGTGTGGCCACAGTTCATTTTGTGCGGCCCGCACTGACCCCGTATGGGTATTTTTGTTCAATTTTTCCAGTTCAGTATAAATAGAACCTTTTTTCATTTTTAGAGTATCCGTTATTTTATTTTAGCAGCTGCGCTTGTGAGAACATCGTCTGTAGCCATTTTTGGCATCTTAACTTAGTTTTAACGTTAGATTCTTGTATTTTACTTTAGTAATTAATTATTATGTCTTCTTCTTCATCTATTTCTCTATTTTCTTGTTCAAGCATGAGTACCTAAACCCATTAGCTAGGGTTGTAGCTCAACCCTAGTATGAGTAATTAATGGGTGTTGTGATATATGGTTAGATTGACTATGGGTGTTTGTTATTTGGGTCAATTTTATTGTTTTGTTTATGAATTTGTGGTTGCAAGCACTGATTTGTGCTAAGTTGACTTGACTCTTCTTGAGAAAGAGAGCCTAAGTCTCCAAAATTGACTCAACAAGGAATTGGGATGGACTCAAGAGAATTGATAGTCCCAATTAAAGGGTTAAACCTCGAGAGAGTAATTACCCGACTTAAACCCTAGTTGCTTGAGCAAATTTGTCTACCCATTTGGTCTCGAAGAATCAATTGGGCAAAATCACTCTCTCTACCGAGATGTGTGAGAGTGAGTAAAATCATGCAACAGTTATAGCATATTTTCCCAACCATGTCAATCGAGCCTTAGAAGCAATTACCCGTCAATTAGCCACCTAAGTAAAAGTCACTACCCTAGTACCCCTTAATCCATTAGATACAACTCTTAGCGTAATCTAGTTTCAATTCAAATTAGTAGTTCGATAATAGTAGTTTATAAAAGAAAACCCAAAAATGTTGGAAGTGACATTTGGAACAATTACACGACTCTAGACCAGATAGATCCTCGACTCCCTTTTTAGCTCTCTGAGGAATTTGATCCCGACCCTCATATCGGGTAAAAGCTATTGCGACCCTCTCTTCCTACTTTGTAGTAGTGTGAAGTTGTCAACGATCACTTACGCATAGTTCATATGGCACACTTGATCCCAAAAGCTGTTCAGAATGAAGTAAGTATAATAAGGCTTGAAATGTGATTATATGGGACGTTTCATAGTTTCTTGATATACTTCATTTGCCTCTTATTTAAGTTACTGTATTTCCATACGTGGACATTAGAATATTGTAGATTGTGACTTGTTGTTTCTATGTTTTTCCTTTTTTATATGATCATTCTATTTTGAAAGAGGAGTTGTAGCTATACATACTAGTGCTATTCGAGTGCACTAACGTTCCTTTTGCCAGGGGCGATGTATCTTTGATTGATACAGCTGGTTCCACAACATGCGACATCGATAAGTGATAGCGGTATACTCTTTTCAGCTGACTCGGTGAGCCCCACTTCATTTCGGGGTCCTGTATCTTCGTTTCTCACGTATCTTTTGCTCATTTCCTTATCATGTTTTGAGGTATAGCCGGAGCCTTGTTGCCGGCATATTCTTATTACCCTTCAATTGTACCTAGAGACTCCGTAGACAGTTTGTGAGTTGTGGTTGCTATTTTTCTTCATATCTATAAACTTGTAATATTTTGTAAACAAAAAATAAAGTTGCTAATGAAAATAAAATTGAAGTCGTAATGCAATATTTTCAGAATTTGATTAATGGAGTACATCTCCTCTTTATTCATAAATTAGTTTGAGGTAGAGGAAAATCTAACGGGCTTGCTCGGTCGGGTTCACTCGGTTGAGCGACGGTCGCGCTCCTCGAGTTTGGGGCATGACGGCATGATCATGCAACTTTATAAATACTAGCCTCTATTAATAAAGACCCCAGCTTATAAAAATAATTTGCTATATTTATTGAAAAGGAAAAAAAGAAAATAAATAATTAATCAATGATGGTTTGGTATTAAATAGCGCCACGTTTAGATTAGTAGTTTTGAAGCGAGCAAACAATTGCTTAAGACATTAATTGTTGTATCATCTCGAATGGTGAATACCGTATTTTTGTTTATTTTCTTTCAATTCCAAGAGTTATATTTGCATAAATTTTTAATATGGTAGCCAAATTTAAATAGTGGCGTAAAAATGGATATTTGCGTAAATCAGCCTCCTAAAAGTGGAAAATCCTTAATGCTGTTAACCTGGATAACCTCTTATCTATATTTTCCTGCGACAGCCAGGAAATGAACAGTAGAAATTAATGGGATACTATATAGGAGTATGTTCATTAGTGGGGCGCCGTTTGGCCATACAAAATTGTGCACTTTTTTTTCAATATATATATATATATTTTTTCTTTTTTCGTATTAAGTATTTGATCGTGAAATTTTCAATTTTCACACGAAAATGAATTTCAGAATTTTTCGAAAATTTGAATAACTCCAAAAGGTTGTTTTTCCAAATTTTCACTCTCTCAAATCACTCACAAAAATAAAAAAAATAAAAATTCAAAATTGTATTCATGTCTAAACACAATTATAACTTTCAAATAATTTTTGCTTTTTTTTTTTAATATTTTTATTTTTAAATTTTATGATTCTTATGTCCAAACGCCCAATAAGTCCGGTGAAAATTAACCGCCGCGGATTTAATTTACAATAATGAACCTTCGTAGTAGTTTGCTTTTTATATTTGAGTCCTCTATATCAAGACACGTGGCGGATAATTGTTGGCTTGTGAGAGATGTGGAGCAATCTAGGTAATCGATGTTGTGTGGCTAGATCAATTTAAAGTACGTGTCTGCATGTGTTCCCAGAATCAAATAAGTCGACGGTGTATGAAATTAATAGCCCGTTTGGTCAAGCCGTAAAAATTAATATAAACACTTTTTTTTTAAAAGCAGTTTGTATTTAGTTAATTGGTTTGAAAATCACTTCTGAGCAGCAATTAGTGTTTGACCAAGCTGTTAAAAACTGCTTTTAAGTGTAATTTTTTTAAAGTGTTTCTCGAAAAAGTATTTTTGGAGAGAAGTACTTTTTTCTGCTTCTCCAAAACTATTTCTGCTTTTACTCAAAAGTAATTTTTTTGTTTTAAGAAACTTAGCCAAATACCTCAATTTTTTGCCAAAAAATAAGTCACTTTTGGCCAAAAATAAGCTTTGTCAACGAGGCTATAATACTGAAAAAGCTGTCTCATTTCTCATTTCTGAAGTGAGAACAGAAATGGCAACCATCACTGCTTGCACCACAACTTCTTCAGTAGCCCGTGCTGCTCTCGTGCAAAATGGATCTTTATCTCATCCCTCCTCTGTTCTAGGTATGTTAATATTTCACATATTGGTCTTAATCTTGATAAAGTTTAACTTCAACAAAGGGAATTGATGTTTTATATAAGTGAACGGAAGGGTTCATCCAAGCATCTTTGTTCAAAAATTACACTGTATATATAAGATTAAATTTTTTTTTAAAGCACATATATTAGATATTGAATCTCCTTATCTTAGTTTCTTTGCATATGTTAAAAATTGTGCTTCCGCCATTGTTAACTGGTGTAAGCTATATACATAGACACTGCTGATAGAGTGGGGCGAAATCATTATTAAGGATCAATAAAAAAAATCCCAAAAGGGAATTTGATGTATATATATATATATACTTTATTTCCCATTCTCAAAAGGTTAATATGCAGAAATAGTCTCAGTTGAATGGGAAGAACTAATATAAATCAAAGATTTTGTGTTAGTTGACTCAAAATGAGTAATATGTGATTTTATCATATGTATACATACATTAAATTCCTACTTTAAATGTATACAATCACATTTTTACATATAACAACCATCATCTATAATAACACCTCTTGATCAAGTTTTTTTTGGAATTAATTTTTCATATTATGTTACTTAATATAGTATTTTCTATAGTAACACTTCACTATATCAATCAAAAAACAGCGGAACAAACGAATTTGTTATAAAGAAATTTAACTGTACATAGCTCGAGTCAAAAACTTTATTAATTGAACTAACAAATTCCATCCTGAATGTAACAAACAACGATTGCGACATATTTACTGTAGTTCCACGAGTAGAGTCTGAGACATCTATGTAACAACTGGCTCACAATTTCACAGGGTTGCCAGCCATGAGCAAGAATATGGGGAAGGTAAAATGTTCAATGGAAAAAAAGGCAGAAGGGCAAGATGGTAATGAGTCAAAGTTAGGAATGGGTGCATCTTTAATGGCAGCAGCATGTGCAGCAACAATGTCAAGTCCAGCAGCTATGGCTTTAGTGGATGAAAGAATGAGCACAGAGGGAACAGGACTTCCATTTGGTTTGAGCAATAATCTTCTTGGTTGGATTCTTTTTGGTGTCTTTGGTTTGATTTGGTCTCTTTACACTGTTTACACTTCTAGCCTTGATGAGGATGAAGATTCTGGATTGTCCCTTTAATTTGGACTTGTAATTAAGCAGTTCCCACAATCCATCAATCCTTATTCTTAATTATTGTGTGAATTTATGTAAAATTAACATGGTCACCAATTATTTAATTGTACTTTGGTGTTGCATCAATTAATTTGTTCAGTTGCCTGTAGTATTCCCTTTTTCTAATTTACTCCACGTTGTTCATAGCTCTTCTATGACATCTTCAGTTTCTTTGATGCAGTATTAGTGTAGTTAGATGCGGATTCAGGATTTGAGACATAGGGTTCCTATCGTAATTTTAAATTAATATATAATAATAACTGGATTCACAGTTAGATATTTACAAATATTTAGTAAATTTCTTAATATAAATACAGGGTACACGCAAAAGTTATTGGGTTTTAGAGAACTCGTATTGTATTCTCTAGGTCCGCCCATGAGTGTAGTAGATAATTGATATTTGGCTATAATAAACACCAAGTTAAATTGTCAATATGCAATACGCAAGGATTAAGCAGATAAAAAAAATCATTTATCAATATATAATAGTATACAGTATAATTTATAATATCGTTTAAAATTTTCCACAACTACATTGGCGGATCTATATAGGCACTTGTTGGTGCTTAAGTACCCACGGGGGCGGAGCTAGAATGCCTTTTACAGGTTCGGCGAACCCAGTAACGTCGATCCAACCCCTGTATTTGTATATAGAACTCCATTAAAAATGGACGCATTAATAATTTAGAACTCAGTAACTTAAAGAGATTAGAATTTCGAAACCATTAACTTCAAATCCTAGCTCCGCCTCTGAGTACCTATTACCTTTGATTATATTTATTAAATTTACATAGAGGATTATAAAAATATTTAGATAAATATTGAGTGAACACCTATAACTAAACCTTTTTTACGTCTTCTTTTGGAATTTAATTAGCTAGCATCCATAACTTTAAAATCCTGGATCCACCACTAACCATTAGACCACATAAGTAACAGTATACAATGCACAAGTCGCAGAGATAAAAAAATCCTCTAGCATGTTAGGCACATATTCATAATTATTATTTTTTGTTTCAAGTAGTCTAATTTCACTTAATTAATTAAATTATATCCTTATAAAACTTATTTGTAATCATACAATAAGTATTGAATTCTAATATCATTCTCAACTCTATTCCTGATTAGTTTTTTTTTATTTCAGGCCCATTTGAGGAGGGTGTCATTTAAGTTATCATCAATCTAATAAGATATATCACTGAAACAAAATAATTATGAACTGGAATTGGACCATTATAAAAGAAAATTATATTCCATTTTTCTAATTAATATGGTAATGTTTGGTCGAATACATAATTTAAGATATTAATTCAATTTATTTTAGAGTTATATAGTCTACCTAGAGGGGTTGTACAATAGTTTCCTTATATTGTGTAAATTTGCTTTAAAATTCACTTTTTAAATAGGAGGGTGTAAAATGATATATAATTTTCACATCTCACTTAAGATTAATAGGAGTTTCTGCACAAATTTTTAAAAAAATTGAACAAGACTTTTCTTTGCATTTGATAATCAAATTCTTTCACATTTATATATTTTGTTAGTATTACTAGTAAATAAAAATTACAGTAATTACTAAAAAGAAAATTGGAGAGATTTCAGGCGCCAAAATGTACAAAAAGCCCGCGCCTTTCTCCCTCCATGCACTAACACCCCCGCCCTTTATTTCAAGTTTTCAACTCATTTCTACCCTCATTTTCACCTACACATTTCACTGCTTAATTGTCGCCGGCGAAAAGTGGCGGATTCCAAATTTAGACACCATTTTTTCCGATTTAAAAACTGAAATATATATATCTAACTCTTTAATAAGTACTGTACAAGTTATTTTTGGATCCGTCAAATGTTCTAAGCGCCGGCGAAGTACAAATGCAGGGTCGCCAACACCACCCCCACACCGCCACTCCTATCGCCGACGTTATCCTTCCTAAGCGAGGCAAAAAACGGGGTAGTTACAGCTGTGGTCGTTGTGGTGTTCCTAAAAAAGGCCACGTTTGCAGTTTTCCAAAGGACCTTAATCCTATTAGTAATCCAAACCCCGATCTCACCCCTAATCCCGCTGTTAATCTCAGTCCTAATCCTGAATCATTCCGTTTGCCTTCTCCACTCTCAGTCGTCCGTCCTCAGTCGCCGCCACCTCCTCCGCCGCCGCAACAACGCCTTATGCTCCCGCAGCTCCGGCGAGCACTTTCATTCGATGACATTGATGTTACTGAATCGTGTAAATCTGATGACGAGGAAGAGGAATTTTTTCCCGATCAGGATAATGAATCGGAACTAATCGGTTCCGGGTCTGGAAAGTTGCCGGGGTACTGTTTATGGGAGGTGTTTAAGAGATTGCCGCCTCCGGCGTTGCTGGCGGCGGCTAGGGTTTGTAAAGGGTGGAGGGATACTTCTAGAAGGGTCTGGAAGTTTGCGGAGGAACTTAGACTTCGGGTTCCGGTGAAGGCCCAGATTGGACTTGTTGGATCGGTGTTGAAGAAGTGTCCTGGGCTTGTTAAGCTTTCTGTTACGATGGAAAGGTTGGTTCTTTCAAAAAAATGGAATGGTGGGTCGGTTCTAGGGTTTGCCAATCGGATCTAGGAATAATAATAATAATAATATAAAAGGACTAACCTTTTTCTATTTAACAAATGAAGTTTGATTGAACAATGAAAATAAATACTAACAAAGGAAAAACTGTAATTTGTTTAACATTTGATAATTTGCAATGAGATTGCTGTATCATTACTTATAACCTTGAATTCAGAATTATTGTCCCTGTGTATAACTTAAATTCTTTTAAAATTTGTAATAAATTTAGAAGGCAAGGTTTGTGTGGTACTAGCTTAGATTTGAGTTAAATGATGTTGTGTAGTAAGTAGTGGTATAATGTACATTTGATTGATTATTGCTGATGGTCTTTATCTTACAGTGATGTTGATGCTACCATGCTGGCCTGCATTGCATTTTCCTGCCCAAAATTGGATTCGATAGAGATCTTCACATCTGGTACCTCTGTCAATCGGATCACGGGGTATGCTACTATGCTTTAGTTCTATAATTTGCATATCTTGATACTTACATGTTGTATGTATGCTGTGTATGTTTTTCTTCTTGTTCTTCTGTGGATAAAACATTGGTGGTTTTCTATTTCATCTTGTTTTTTTTTGCTATAAGTATTGTTAGTAATACCCTTTGTTTTTGCCAATGGACATGTTTCTTGCGTAGTTAATCCTGTTCATTGCAATATATTGAGTTCAATGAACTCGTGTTTGGGAGGGAAGGGGTATGCTATGTTAAAAAACCTCGTCTGTAAATCATAGTTGCAGCAATCTTGGGAATTGATGCCATGAATAAATGCCTTTTCCTCATAGTCACTTATTTGTTACCCTGTTTGGAATGTTTGTTATTTTGTGGTGTCTAATCATCTAATGGGAGTGGCCTATTCTAATATTCGGTGATATAGGTTCATGCAATATATAGTTGCTAGGGGGATGCAATCTCTATATATTTTATGAAAGCCATGCCATCTAATGCAGGGATGAGTTGGGTCGTTTTGTTGCTGACAAAAGATGTCTTACTAATCTCAAGATGGAAGGCTGCTCTAATCTTGGGGGTTTTACTCTTTGTTCAACCAGTCTCTCCACTCTTTGGCTTTCAGATCTCTATTGTCACTCTAAGATGGTAAATAGTGTATGATGTTATGGTACTTATTCTTGGCTGCAAACATATGCGTGACGTGTGTTCACCTCTCCAGGTCTTTAACTGCCCCAACTTGAAGGAAATTTCCCTGGATTTTTCTCGGCAAGAAAATGATACCACTGATTTAACTCTCATGGTGGATGGTCTTGGAAGAAGCTGTCCTAGACTCCAGAGCATTCACATAGCTTCCATCCGGCTTACAAATGCTGTCGTGCTTGCTTTAACAGCAGCAAATTTAAGGTTTGTAATGCTTATCCACTTGGAGCTCTTATGAAATTCTTTTCTGAAAGGCACCTTGATTTTCCCTTGATAAAGCTTGTTAATAATTGTTTTACTGCCTTGCACATCAGGGGGTTACAAATGCTTTCTCTTGTACTGGGGTCAGAAATAACTGATGCATCTGTTGCAGCTATTGCTTCAAGCTACTCAAGCCTAGAGTTGCTTGATTTAAGTGGGTAAGTTTTGCTTCCCAGAGCCATTTTGTGGTTCCTCCACACTGTGGGTGATAACAAATAATTGAATGTTGGGTAATCGATACTGGTTGAGTTTCCCTTCTTTTGGTTATTTGCTTCCTCGTATGTCTGAAGATCCACAAAGAATAGTCAGCCCCTTAAATAAAACAGACCGGAGCTTAAGTTGATATACTGAAAGCTGTATCACTGACCAACATAGTGGTTGCAATTGAACCACAGTTGATGGTTGACTAGGATAATTAATTTGCTTTTGTGGATATAGGCAATAACAACTACATACTCGGTATATTCTCATATGTTGGGTCTGGGGACGGTAGTTTGTACGACCTTACCTTTACCTTGTGTAGGTAGAGAGGTTGTTTCCGATAGACCGTCGGCCCAGGTAAACACAATATCAGCAGTAAAGAAATGCAACATAAAAAAGTGAACAAGTCATGGAAAGGAAACATAAGCAATAAGATCTAGGTAAGCTAGTCTAATGTGGAATTTGGATAATGTCTTAAAGAATACCTTCAGTAGACAAGGTTTATTGGTCCTATATTGCATTTGTTTCTTTTTTTTGGAAGCAACTAATTTATTTGAATGGAAATTGAGGGTTGTATTTTCTATTGCTTTTTTTGTTGTTGCAGGTCTAGCATTAGTGATAGTGGCATTGGAATGATATGCAATGTATTCCCAGAGACATTGTCTAAACTTCTCATTGCTGTTTGTCCAAATATCACTTCAAGTAAACATTCATATCTGCTTCCTTGATTATCCAACCCAGCAACCTGTTGCATGTTCACTAATTTGTTTGGAATTTGTGTTGGATTCTTTTAGGCGGCATTCAATTTGCTGCAGCTCAGTTGCCTAATCTAGAGCTAATGGACTGTGGTATGACCATTTGTGATCCGGATCTAGACAGTACAACTCAGGAAAATAACAATCTCCAATTACAAAGAACTCCAAACAGTAAAATGCACCTTATATATCAAAAACTGATTATTAAACATACCCGCTTGAAGAAACTCAGCTTATGGGGTTGCTCTGGATTAGATGTGAGATTCTTCAGTCAATAGCATCTAAGCTTTCCTTGTCCTCTCTGCTTTAGCTGACTGAAATTTTCATGCAGGCATTATATCTGAATTGTCCGGAACTTAACGATTTGAACCTGAACTCTTGTATAAATCTGAATCCAGGTCTGTTTTTGATGTTCCTCTTGAGCCTTTGAGCTTACGGAAAATAAAGCATTTTCGCTAAAATTGGCTTTAATCATTTTTTACCTTGCCTTACAGAAAGATTGTTACTCCAGTGCCCCATTCTGGAAATTGTTCATGCATTAGGTTGCCAGGACATGTTGGTTGAAACCCTTCAGAATCAGGTAAACTAGCAGATATTTCCCAGTCTGAACTTCATCTTAATTCTGCTTTATCCCCCCTTGATGTGTGTTAACAAAAGACATAAAGAGGACAGGGAAAGATAGTTTATTAAGTCTCAAATTGGTATTTAATGAAAGCTGTTGAAATGCAATAAGTTCCCAACAGAATTGCAGTAAAATCTGAAAGAGAAAACTTCCTGATAAACAGGAATTACTCAACCAACAGAATACATCCCTAAAGACTAGGTATCCACAAGACTACAACTGCAAAAAAAAAAAAAGCATGCCTAAAGACTAGGTATTCACAAGACCACAACTGAAAAATCATAAGACTAGGTAAGTCTACAACTGAAGAATATCTAAGGTATCTTCTGCAATTCAAAAAAATAAAATAAAAAATAATTAGCTGCTTCATTATCATGTCAACTCAGTATCTTGCATCAGCTTCATCAAACTTACAGCTCATGAGTTATATTGCAACTTTACCAGTATGCCATTTGAACGTGGTCACATTCTTGAAGTTATTTTCTTTGAGTTGACACATTTATAAGGCCTGCCATGCCATTGGCAGAGCAATTTTATATTTCTCTCTTTGGCAAGTCAAGCTCATTTCTTATGATTTTGTCCGACTCTTGCTGTATAGCAAGCAAACCTCCTTGGTGTGTTCTCTTTGAGACATACTTAAATTACTATGTTTCCCTTGTTATCTTTCATGTCTTTCGAAATTCTGAATGAAAATTTCCGGGGAAACTGAAACATTTGCATGAAATAGTGATCTAAAAATTTCCAGGGAAGTTAAACAAATTTGTATGATTAGGATCACTCAAGTGCCCACTTTGATTCTGTTTCTAGAATGCATTTGACCAACTCTGATTCTTCTTTTTGTTACATGCAGGTTTGCAGTGATTTTGTAACTGCAGAAGATCATTTCCATTGCAAACGTCTTCCTGATGGCTCGAAAAGGGTCAGGGTTCCACATTTATTTAGTCCACAGGTAATACTAAGAATTGATTCACTGTAAGCTATGCTCCTCATTTCACATCTTATTATCCGAATGGAACTAAAGACATCTGTTTAGTGCTCTTCCCATTTCTATTCTTGTGAAATAATGGATAGAAAATTATTTCTTTTTTCAATATCTATCAAAGAGAGTGACATGGTTTACTTATTTTGCAGCCAATTGACGAGAAGACAAAAGGGGTTTCGAAGCGCCGCCGCTGTACTGTGCTTGTAAGTTAGTCTACATTGCCTGTTTTCTGCTGCCATTGTTAGTTTATAACAATTTGTTGTAAGAAGAGAAACAGGAGAAATTGCTCATTGTATTTCCTTCCTTTCTCAATAAACAAGCAACTCAATGGAACTTGTAGTAAAAACACGTCACATATTGCGAAAACAAAAAAACCAAAGTTATCCCCCCTCAATAAATCCATTGTTTGATATCGTTTCGATATGGCAAAGGTAGTACTACTTTAGACTATCTTGTATTTAAACGTATAGTGATTTTCTTTTCTTTTTCTATTTGGAGTTCGAATGAAATTAGTCGAAAAATTAGCTCAAAATTTAATCTCTAATAATTTTTAATCTTTGAAGGGTCTCTCAGCAATGATGATGTTCGTTTAATTGCTTCAACAGATTTTTCTATATATCTATACTTTAGTTAAAAGATAAATTGTTGGACGGCGGTTTAACTAATGAATTGACAAGAAAATTACTTTGGTCGAAATTCGAATCATCTAATCATGAACATTCACGTTTTGGACATAATTCACTTATTCACCATAGAATTTCTTTTCTTTTATCTTTCTTGTGGAAACTAAAACTAAACGTTGCTGGAGTATGTTCATTTTCATCTTTATATAAACAAGTCATCGTAGAATGCTGCATCTTAAGTTGTCATTTCCCTCTTCATATATACTAAACGATTTTATGATTGAAAGATTCAAACCATTTCTTTACAAGCGCGAAGTGTAGTAATAGCCACTTTTAAGCCTGCAATTTAAAATATATACGCAATTTATAATGTATTTAAAGATTAGCTAATTTATTCAAACTTCAGGATTAAATATCCTAAATTTTGAAACTTAGGACTTGGTGTTTTGAATTTTTGAGTTGCTAATTTGAAATTTAGGTTACTTAGTCTTGAAATTTTGAACTACTAATTTAAAATTCAAGAGATAAAATATGAACTTCTTGTCACAATTTTTGAATTTTAGGATACGATTTCTTGAACTTTTTGTCATAAAGTTTGAGTGAAATTGGTTAATCTTTAAATACATTATAAATTGTGGATATATTTTAAAAATGGCTACTCATTTCCACTTTTTAGAATGGACTTTTAACAACACAGTGGATGTGTGTAAAAATAACACGGGCTAGCTAGTTTTCGGATTGGTCATATTCAAAAATAGGCAGCGGCGTTTGCAAAATCATTGTAAATAGCCACTATTTTACTGTAACACGGAAAGTTCCAGCATATTATGCTAGAACTCCAACACGCAAAAAGTTCCACGATGCTCCAATCTCCCGTATATTATGCTAGATCGGTATATTATACTAGAACTCCAGTATAAAATACTGGAATTCCAGTATATTATACTAGAATTTTAATATATTATAGTAGAGTATTTTTTTGAATTTTGAACAGTATTTCTTTGAGATTTATCTTTACATGAAAAATGGCTAAATTTCGATTACTTTTGAAACTTTGGCTATTTTTGAATGACCACGTTGGCTCATTAATAAGAGTGGGTCCCCAAACCAAAAGTTATGTTAATTAGAAAAAGAATTATATAAGTTACTTGGTATCTATTGCTGGTGAGAGCTGGTAGGTATCTCGTGTAACTAATCAAGGTACGTGCAAGCTGGTTTGATCACCACAGTTATTAAAAAAAAAAAAGAATTGTACACACACATCTACAAGTTCCAATTTTTACCTTTTTAATTATATAATTTTCATCTTTACTCAAATAAAATAGAATGCTTTGTGTCTTGGGAGTTTGATGTATCAATGGTGGACATGAACATGGGGTGGAATAACTGGATAAGAATAAACAAAAGAACATGATAAATGGGCCATGGACTGACCCAAAGCCAACCCATGCCTACAGACAAGAAAGGTAAGTGTTCAAATGGTACCAAAGTCAATTACACGTGCGGCTAGGCCTACATCTCACTATCGCCATTTAATACTTCATACGTGCGTGCCTTTTCGGATTATTCTCATTCCTTTTCTTTTTCGGATTTAATTCATTCCACATGTGGTGTTCTCGTATAGGTTAATATATACAAATTTTATGAGTTCGAATTGTAGCCCTTTTAAGTTATTGGATTTTATTTGGGCCGTCTTTTGTCTAATTTTTATGTTAAAGCAATTTTTAGCAGTATTCCAAAGATGAGTTGTGGTAGAGAACATGAGAAGTTGTGATTGAGTATGTAAGTACCCTTTATCTTTAATTAGAAGTTTTGAATTCGAATTATGAGAATATAATCGCCTTTGGTAGAAAACACTTTTACTCTTAGAATGGACTTTCTGACGTGAATTCAATTGCCACATATAAAATTTAGCATAATTATGCAACGAAATAACCAGTTGTCTCTCGAGAAGAGATGGAAAATATGCTAACTATCATATGATTGTCGGTATTATTGTGTTTAAAATCAGATTTTTCTATGTCTAAAAAATGAGGCCAAACCTTTAAATTTATAGACAACGAAAGGGTGAGATGAAGAGGTACAATCCAAGAGGTGGCTCTTCCATTTTCCATTCACACCCCTTAATAAAAACGCAACGATCCCCCACATGAATGGGGAATGGACATATGTGGAAAAAAAATATGTATGAAAATACTGTGTGATTCGCAAGTAAGGATTAGTCGCATCTGGATAAGTAGGTTTCCCTTTGAACTTTCCGTAGTGAACTTATGTCGGATATACTCGGTCAATCGGTAGATTTGATATCTTTGAAACGTCGAGCTTTGGTGTATACCTAGACAACCATAAGTCACACAATCAATCCTTAACCGTCTTTGATTCTCATTGTTGTGTTCGTTTCAGCTATGAACACCACCTGGTTCATAAGTGCGTAAAGAACTGGCCTTATAGAATTCACCTTGAAGCGGCTTACACTTCACACTTACATAGGTGATTCCTAAATGTGTTATCTCGTAGATACACTATTTGATATACCCTGTATCAAACTTAGAAATCATTAAAAAGTCTTAACTCTTTATCCTTGGTACTGAACATTGTCTTATCACGAGAATTGACCAAAAAGAAATTTTATTTGACAATGTTGAACCGTCATTAGTGACTTTATTTGATCTCCTTGAACCTAGATCTTGGGATCTCCAGTCTTTTAGGTAGAGTTATCGCCACAATGACTTGTCCTCGACCATAGCTCCATTCCCTTCGATGATCTTTCAACTGTCTCTCTAGATAGGCCTTTTGTAAGTGGATCTGATACGTTATCTCTTGACTTTACGTAGTCAGTCATGATAATACCACTAGAGAGTAGTTGTCTAACGGTATTGTGTCTCCGTCGAATGTGACGAGATTTTTCGTTATACATAACGCTCCTTGCCCTGCCTATTGCCGCTTGAATATCACAATGTATACATATAGATGCCAAAGGTTTGGGCCAAAAAAGGAATATCTTTCAAGAAATTCCGGAGCCATTCAGCTTCTTCACCGGCCTTGTCTACGGCTATAAACTCAGCCTCCACTGTAGAACGGTCAATGCACATTTTCTTGGACGATTTTCAATACATCGCTCCGCCATCAATGGATTAGAATCGGTTGAACCGGTGATCTAATTTGTATTACTATACCCCTTTATTATCGCGGGAGACTTATTGTAGTGCAAAGCATAATTTGGAGTATATTTAAAATACTTCAAAACTCGTTTCATTGTTATGAAAGTTCAATGCAAACTTTCTTATATCGTAGACTAATACGTCTCAACTTTCAATTGAATATCATATTATTGACTACACTTAATGTAGTAATAGTATATTATAACAATAACTGGAATAATTGGCATCAGTTGTGATCACAATCTTTTAATATATAACACATTTATCATTCACTCCGTCATTTTCAAGCATTTGTATGTTATTTATTCATACGCCTATATGATATGCAAATTATAGCACCTCTATTCATGAAACAAATTTAATTTGCAATGGATTTTGGTTATGTTCATCGGTTGATTCTCCTCATTATAGACCAATGTATTAATACTTTCGTTCATGAATGGTCATGTCCATACAAAAACGTACAAATGTATTTTTCTATGAAAAATCACAACCTTCAAAGTGACATTATTTCATAAAAGAACTAAACAATATAAATTTTCAATAAAGAAAATGATCTTTCGAGAAAGGCACGTGACCAACTTCCGAATTAGTAGTTTTTATCAACTAGTCTTCATTAAGACTAAACAACTGATGAATTTACCAACTACTATATCAAAGGATTTGATAAATTATATCATTTAGACATTACGTCTAACATTGGCTTTTGTCATGCATAAGCTAAAAACCCCCACATTTTAAATATTTTATCAACATATCATCTACATATAATCAAATAATGAATATATGACTTGAAATATTCTTAATATAAACACATTTATTTACACTTATTAATTTTTGAAACCATTTGACAATATTATTTGGTCAAATCTTGCATGCCATTGTTTGAGTGATTGTATTAGTCTGTAAAGTGAATTAACAAGCCGAAACACCTTCTTTTCTTTTTCAGGAAACACAAACCTTTTAGGTTGTTCCATATAAATTTCTTCCTCCAAATCTCTATTTAAGAAGATTGTCTTTTACGTTCATCTGATGGAATTCAAGGCCATACACGGTAGCTAACGTTATTACCATCCGAATAGATGTAATTCTCGTTACGGGTGAGTATGTGCCAAAGTAATCAAGACCTTTTCTTTGGCAATTAATTTTGCCTTATATTTGTCAATAGTACCATCAGCTTTTATTTTCCTTTTGAAAATCCACTTAGAATCCAAAGGTTTATTTCCTGGAGGAAGATCAACCATTTTCCCAAGTATGATTACTTAATATGGATTCTATCTTACTATTGACAGCTTCTTTCCGAGGAAAACATAACTTCTTCCAAAGTTTGAAGCTCATTTTCTAACAAGAATGTTAGAAAATATGATCCAATGGAAGCAGTTGTCCTTTGACATCTTGGATTCACCTTATTAGGTGTACTTTATTTTGCTTCTTCCCGAGATCACTTAGATATTTCACTAGACGACTCATATTCCTTTTTATACGGATAAATATTCTCTAAGAATTTAGCATTATCTAATTCAATTACTGTATTAATATGAATGTCGAGATTTTCTGATTTATAAAGCAGAAAATCAGAGAAGCAGAGAAACACTAGTTTACTAAACAAAACAGAAAAAATAATTCCAATTTTCTAAGAATCGAACTTTTCATTCTTACTTTTCTCAACAGGAGTGCCATTGTAGGACCAAAAAATTCTTATCAATTTGAACTCCCTGCCTTAAAAGCAATGACAGATTAGCGCCTTAATTAGTTTCCACTCTCAGTTGAACTTTGTGTACTGCCTGCCAATGTTCTGTGCCTCAAACGTCACCATCATATTAGTGCATCTGCAATTTTTTTTTTTTCATGATCCAAACTCAAGAAATTTAATTTATTGGACACCCCCAAACAAACCACCACAATGATGACCAATAATTCTTCTAAATCAGTGATGAAATATTCCAACAGACAATAGTATTTTTTTTTTTTCGTGATTGTTTTCGCAAGAAGTGATATTACGTCCAAGCAAATTTCACCCACAAATTCGATGTGCACAGAACGACAGATTCTTTGAAACTAATATCAACAAGAAGCGTCTAGTAATATATATCTGCTTGTAGTGACATTTCTGAAATGACATAAATTGCCAAATCTCCATCGAAATCCAAGTTGCTGAAACCAAACTTTTCTACAACTTTTACAGCCACCAACTTTCTGATTTTATGTCTGAAAACATCAAATTTTCTATTAAATTCCTTAAGATTGTTGGTATTATTGTGCTTAAAATCAGATTTTTCTATGTCTAAAAAATGATGCCAAGCCTCTAAATTTATAGACAACGAAAGGGTGAGATGAAGAGGTACAATCCAAGAGTTGCCTCTTTCATTTTCCATTCACACCCCTTAATAAAAACGCAACAATGATTGAATATGAACTTGCCCCTTGTTGTTTGAAGAGATCATTCACTTCAATTGGTATGTCAAATTTTAAGTACGATTAATCTCTAGATTTGAAACGGTTTATATATCAATGTTGGTCATAATTTACAAGAACATTTTGTAGTATTTTGGTTATTACTTGTCAACGAAAGTAATAGAATATATTTTTGGCTTTAAAGCAGGTATCAGAAACCTAAACAAATTGGGTAGAGGGGTGGGGGTTCAATTATATACTTACACAGTACCATACAGGTAGTGCTGATTAAGTATACATATAATGATATAAATATGTCAATTTCTAAAGAAACACGTAACGTGACAAATACTTTAATAAAATGCTTCTCTGTTTTGATTAGTTTTGCCATGTAAGTGTGTAACCTTTAGGGAACCCAAAATATATAAGCTTTGCTGGATATGAGAATGTCTTAACTTGTTTTTTCTTTGGGGTTTATAATTTAATTTTCTGACCAAAGTCAATAAAAGTTTTAGGCCTGTCGGTTCATGTAAATCCAACGTAAAACAGAAAAGGACGATGTTTTACTGAATCGTTAATCCAATAATTCAATACCGATAACTCAATAAATAATTAATGGTTCTGATTATCAGATTTATTCGATATATTTCCAGCCCTAGTATTATATTTTCAAGTCATATCTACTTGTATTTCTATAACCTCAAATATTTCGAAATAAACTGATCCGTCAAGATAACTAAGTAACATTTGAGATCGAAGAGTATCATTTTACATTTCCATTTTAGATCCTAAAACAAAAAACAAATACACTATCTTGGGGATCGTATGTTATTATAACTAGAACTCAAACAATATAGAAAAAAAGTGGGATAAAGTAGGATGAAGACGTTACATAATCAAGACTTTCGCTACAATTTATGTTACGATAATCTATGGGTGCACAAATCGAAAAATTGCACCAAATTAAAAAGTCAAACCATTCGACTAGATTTGGTATTAAATAAAAAACATGAACCAATCTGATGTATAAATATATAATTTTTATATATATTTATAAGATTTTTATAGCATTTTCTTAAAAAAATGTCCAGAAATATTTGAGATTCTCTTGCAGGATATAATATTTAATAGTATATGAAGTGCTTGATATTTATTAACCTTAAATAATGGGTTGTATGATCACTTTCTCATCAAGTGTTACCGAAATGTGTCAATCTCTTTGTTCTTCCATATTCGTATTATATGTTAAGATCTATTAAATTGTTATATCTTTTTCGAATGTGAAGTGATTATTATTATTTAGGTACCATACTGATTTTTACGTTTAATTACTAAATTTGGCTAACCTTGGAAGTTTACATAAATATTATTGTCAGACGACTAAAAAAATAACTATTATGTGTTAATAAGAAAATTCTCTCATAAGGATATTTTAATAGATATGCTTGTCACTTTTTCATATTTTTACTTATCAAAAGTTTAACAAAGTAAGATTGAAATAATATTTAAGTAACAAAGAACCCGAAAAATCCGACAAAATCAAACCAATTTAAATCGATGTAATTGGTTAGATTTGATTTTGATAAAAACCGAACCAACCCGGTCCATGTACACGCCTATGATAATCAATAAATATTTATTAGAAATTATGAGTTGATAATATTAGAAGAAAGAGACGCGGATTATGACCTTGTCTTCAGTGGCGGAGGCAGAATCTCCGGAAGGGGGGTTCAAAAATTTTTTTTTGTAGCTAGTGAGAATTGAACCTATGACCTTATGAATATTTTGAACCCCCATAACCACTAAACTACACTTTTGGGTTGTGTTAAAGGGGTTCAAAACTTAATATATAGAGGTAAAATACAGATTTTGCCTTATATACACAGTGTAATTTTTCGGCGAAGGGAGTTCGGATGAACCCCCTTCCGGCCCCCTGCCTCCGCCACTGCTTGTCTTGCATATAGTTAATGTTGGGCGCATTATATTCTAGGTTTTGGTGGTGATAAATACTTCTCGTTCTTTAACTAAAGGTCTCGAGTTTAAAACTTTGATATAAAATTATCTTTGATAAACAAAGTATTACCAAAAAAGTGAAATTTGCTGGTACAGCTCAGGATTAATCGAGTCCCAAAATAAATACTAGACATCGTGTGAGAAATAAAAAAAATGTTAGACCCATTATCGAAGAGAAAATGAGGTGAGAATGCAGTCAAAGCTACAGCTATATTATGCTGAAAATCAGCTGTAGATACTGAGAATTAATTTGCATAATGACACAAAAAAAGTTCAATATGTGGATGAAAATGGACAGGGTACGATCAAAACATTTAAACGTTGGGACAGCAGACTTGTCCTGGTTTCTCATTCCTTTCCTAATTCTTCCTCCTTTCATATTTATTTTACGAGTGGAACGTATAACGTTATATGATAAAATTTAGGTTTGTCATTAATTCTCTAAAGTTTAGCAATTTGATGAGAATAATGTATCTCTTCGGCGTTTCATTTTTGGTTTTCCACCTAATATTAGGTATTCATATTTGAGCCCCGATTAATTTAGTTTCGTATAAATAACTCGAACTCGAAATCTCTAATTAAATATGATTCTTCGATCTGTTTTCTATTACTTACGATTATTGTATGAGCTCGCAATTAGATTAGTGTGATTAGAAGGAATCTTCAAGGTTGAAATACTTTGTTAAATTGCAAACAACGGCGGCTAGCAGTTTCGTTAACGCTTTAGTCAGTCCACTAAATTTAAATATTGTGGTTCTATATATTTGAATAGAATAATGTATACGGTCGAAATCAGGTATGAGCTAGAGGGGTTATCTTAAGCCCGAGTTCAGGTAAGGTCGAGTTCGAGCTCGATGGACCGGACTCGAGCCCGAAGACATAATGCAATGCCCGATGATCGAATTACGATGAATATTGAAGCTGAGTATGCTCAACCCCAAAATAATGCCTTATGGATTTGTAACAGAATGAGCAAGATTCCTGTTACGACCCCAAGATCATGACGTAAATCCCGGAGCAGATTTGTACGAATCCGTACTAGGCGGTTAGACAACTGTCCTAATAAGATTCTTTACTGTAAATGAAAATGTACCTTATTTAGGGTTCCCCTGTTATATAAAAGGGCCCCAATCATTTGTAAACATCATCTAATCATTGACAAAGATTATACTCTCTTACTTTTCTCGCTCATTGTTTATCAGAATTGTCCTTTAGTTTTATTATTCTTGCTTTATTGTTCTTGATCCATCTCTAGGACACTAGGCTCGAGGTCGATACTATTTAGTAGCGCTGGTTTGATTTGCTCATTTCTTGCATTTACACTTTATACTTCTTGATTATTAATTGGTATCAGACTAAATCTCATATCTTTAAAACCACAAATCGAATTTAATTGTTACTCGTATTTTCGAGGTAAACAGTTTGATGCCCACCGTGGGGCAAAAGATAATAGTGATTATTTCAGTACTAATTCTCATAACACATGTTATTTTTATACTTTTTCTTGTCAAAGATTTTTTGATTCTCAGGATTAAACATGTCAAACTCGCAAAACGCACCTGTTCATGACAACGAATGTCTTGGATTTCATGGGGAAAATAACAATATACGGGTCGGTGTACCACCGATAAACCCTGGGGAAGTGGAAAATGTGAAACCAGTTGATGTTAGTTCGCACATTGCTTTGAATGCAGATTTAGGCGCAGACCCCGAAGGAAGTGTACACAGGGAGGCCCGATCTGGGGGCCAAGGAACACAAGGTATATGAGATGGGGGAGTCAACCTCCAAGTTATATTCGAGATGCTGCAAGCTCAGCAGATTGTCATCGCTCAACTTCAGAGTCAGAATAAAACTCCGAGTATAGCCGAACCAGAAAACACTCGACGTGATGAACCAGCGCTAGAGAGGTCGAAAAGTAATGCCTTGGGGACTGAACTTGCCGTTATGAGAATGCTCGAAAAGCTTACAAAGAGGATCGAGTCCGGGGAAAAGAAGATTGAGGACATGGGGTATAATGCACTCCTCGGGAGATCATGGATACACAACTTGAGGGCAGTACCTTCAACTCTTCATTAGATGATGAATTTCCCAACAGAGGAGGGTGTGAAAACAGTTTATGGAGAGCAATACGCTGCAAAGGAAATGTTTGCAGTTGATGAAGTGACACCGATACCAGAGCCTTCGACCTCAGAAAAGTCGAACACCAAAGGTAAGCAGGCGGCCAAATAGCAATCACCGATCCCAGTCCGGATCGAGCCGGAGCACAAGTAATTGAAGACAAAGAAGAGGATTTCCTTACTCCTCAAACTTTTGTCGTTCCCGAAGAGTCCGATGCAACTAAGTCAATGGTCGAGGAATTGGAGCAGGGCATACTGATCGAATACATGCCCGAAAGAAAGGTATACATGGGAACGAGATTAATACAGGAACTCAGAAAAAAACTCATTCAATTTCTTATTGATAATATGGATTGCTTTGCTTGTATGAGGCCCGTGAAAGATTTTTACTATAAATTCGAAAGCTCGTAGTGCCAAATTAGGGATATGTGTTAGAAATGTTCGTACCCTTTTTGGACTAAGTTGTGCATTAAAAAGTCAAGAAATTATGTTTTCCAGAAAAGTGCAATTCTGCGGTTGAGAATGCGATCGCATATCAAGTATGAGGACCGCATTTCTACCGTAGAGTGAGTCAGTGTGTTGTCCAAATTTGAAGTCAACTATACGTTCAATTATGCGATCGCATAACCAAAATGCGGACTGCATATTCGTCCCATAATTTTCTAAGGATTTTGTGAAGGACAGTTCTGCGGTGCATTATGCAATCGCAGAACGTGAATGCATACCGTATTTCTATCGCAAACCCTGTCAGTGTGCCTAATTTTTTGGAGCATTTTTGCGGTCCATTCTGCGGACCGCATTTCGACTTCGCGATCGCAAATGCGACCCCAAATCTAACTCGGGATCTTATTTTCTAAATTCTAAAATCAGACCCCACCCCGTTAAAAACACCACAATGGGCCATTTTCTGTTATTTCTCACAACATAGAGAGAGAGAGAGAGATAGGGACTTCTAGAGTGAGAAGGAGTAACATTTATCAAGCTCTCTCTAAATACATGCCCAAATCCTTGAACATTGTTAATTAAGTCTACTATGACTTCATCCTAATTGGTAAGTAACTATACCCTCATCAATAATTTCAAACATTTTTGTTAAAGTGAGTAATTAACAAGTGGGTACATAGGTATAAGGTTAGAAATCTTTCATGCATAAGTAACAATGGGTTATGGGAAGATTGTGAATTCAAAAGGTGGTTATTGGAGTAGAAAGTGATAAAATCTCTCCCAAAAGGAACTAAAAACCACAATGTACACCTAGTGCGTGACAATATGCTCAAATGAGCTAGAATCTTAGTCGTATCTCTAATTATTGGCTAAATTCATGGCTCTCATAAAATAGATCGAAGTTGCTAGGGGATTTTCAGAATTTATTGTAAGGAATTGAGGGAGACTCCATTAAGGTATGTATGACTAACCCTTTTTTTAGTGTTGAATTCTTAGTATTCAAATGGTTGGCTTGAAATTTCAAATTGATTCTACTTGATTGATTGCGTTAATGCGTTGGGTGATGGACTTTCGTTCCATATGTTTATTTGAAATCATGATAATTGATAAGGTGATCATGTCTTTCAAGTGTTTGTTAGTTTCTTAAGCATGTGCACGTCTTGTATGATAGCCTTGACAAATTAATGATGGAACTACATGAATAAATTGACAAAGGGAAGACTTGTGTTGTGTTGATGTATATAAGTGCCAAGGAACAAATAAATGAAAGAGGTGTTGTACCATGTGTGGAAAAAAGATGGAAGGAAATGGGAACCAAAGAATAACTAAAATAAGTTATGTCCCAAGTGAGATGACTTAGCCGATCGGGCCGATATCGGACACCATGCTGTACACATGGTGGCATTTATATTAGGTTCCAGAATATTATTGTGGATATGGATATGTCTCACTTAGGATGGATTAGTCGGTCGGGCCGAGACCTGACTCCATGTTAAAAACCCCACGATGGCATATATTTTAAAGACATGGTATTTGACACTAAAAAATGTTAACCTAAAAGAACGGACAGACTTAACCAAAAATCATGTGAAACTTATTTGGTGCTCCTCCTTGAATTTCTGTGATGTAATTGTTGATTATGTAACTGTTTTCCATTGGTTCACTGTTCATCCTATTAAGAATTGTGTTTGCCATACATACTAGTACTATTCGACAGTACTAATATCCCTTTTGCCGGAAGCGCTACATCTTTGGATGGATGTAGGTAGTTCCGTTGCTGATAGTGTCGATCGCAGATAGTGGTGCACCCTTGTTCTCTTTACAGCTGTCTCGGTGAGCCCCCATTCCTCCCAGGGGTTTGCAGTTCTTCTTTGTGTAAGCTACTACATTTTGAGGTATGGCCGGGGCCTTGTCATCGGCATCATCATTTTGGTCTGTTGTATCTTTAGAGGCTCCGTAGACGTTTCTACGGGTCATGTATGAGTGCCGGGGTGGTCTTAGCATCACGTTGTATTTTGAAACTTTTTGTTTTCGACTATTAGCCGTATGTACTTTAGGGAACTAAACTATGTCATGTACTAATATATAACCGTATGTAAATCTTGGAAGTTTAAAGTACGACTTGCTGTTGTGTTATAAAATAAGACGTCCATGATCAAATGTATAACCCCCCTTTTGTCCTTCAATTTCACTATACGAAATCGGGTCCCGTAATTTTATCGAGTTGGGTAGAAAGTGTTCAGGTAAGGCTTGCTTGATCGGGTTTCCTCGATCGCGCTCCCCGAGGTCAAGGCATGGCAGCTTGGTCCTATTTATATATGATAGGGATTCCACCGAAAATAACAACACACCGGCTAAGTCTTGGACCTAGGTTCAAACTGGTAAAACAAAAAAGGAGGCCCCAGTCCTAGGTCAAATATGCATTCATAAAGGACGAGGTAACCAAACTTCTTAAAATAGGGTCTATTAGGGAGGTAAAATACTCCGAATAGTTAGCCAACGTAGTTGTAGTTGCTAAAAAAAGGAAAAAAACTTAGAATGTGTGTAGATTACAAGGATTTAAACAAAGAATGCACAAAAGACTCTTTTCCACTTCCCAACATCGATTGTATGATCATTTCCATGGCCGGCCACGAGATCCTAACTTTTCTCGACGCCTACTCCGGGTACTATCAAATTCAGATGAACCTAGAAGAACAGGAAAAGACCTCGTTTATCACTAAATTTGGAACTTATTATTACAACGTAATTCCCTTAAGGATAAAAAATGTAGGAGCTACATACCAACGCCTAGTTAACCAAATGTTCGAGGAACAGATAGGTAAATCGATGGAAGTTTAACTCATTTGCAGAGGACCATTTAACTCATTTGCAGAAAACATTCAAAATCTTGAGGAAGTACAACATGAAGCTTAACCCGGAAAAATGCGCCTTTGGAGTTGGCTCGGTTAAGTTCCTCGGCTTTATGGTGTCGAATATGGGTATTGAAATCAATCCCAACAAGATCAAGTCCATCGAGGATATCATGGTCGTGGATAGTGTGAAGGCCATGCTAAGTCTAACAAGGGAAATAGCTACCTTAGGTCGGTTCATTTCGAGGTCATCAGATCGAAGTCGTAGGTTCTTTTCCCTACTCAAGAAGAAAAAGGATTTCGCACGGACCTCGGAATGCCAACAAGCCTTGGAAGAATTGAAGCGATACTTATCGAGCCCGCCTTTGCTTTACAACCCTAAGGTAGATGAAAAACTTTACTTATATTTGGCAGTATCCGAGATAGCAGTAAGTGGGATACTAGTTCGAGACGATCAAGTTATTCAATTCCCGATTTATTATGTAAGCCGAACTCTAGGAGATGCTGAAACTGGACACCCTCACTTAGAAAAATTATCACTTGCATTGATAAGTGCATCTAGAAAGCTAAAGCCATCTTTTCAGTATCATCCCGTATGTGTATTCACTACTTACCCCTTTCGAAATGTTTTGTATAAGCCCGAGCTATTGGGCCGGTTGGCCAAATGGGACGTCGAACTTAGCAGATACGATGTCGAATATCAACCCTGAACAACCATCAAGTATAAAATCCTGGCTGACTTCGTGACAGATTTTACGCCGACCCTCAAACCCGAAGTGGAGAAAGAACTCCTGCTAAGATCTGGTACATCATCGGGGTGTGGAGCCTTTTCACGGACGGTGCCTCAAATATGACAGGGTTCAGGCTTGTCATTGTCTTGAAGCCACCTATAGCTAGTAACATTAGACAATCTATCAAAACTTCTAGGTTGACTTATAATGGGGCCGTATATGAGGCCATGATTGCAGGTTTCGAGCTAGCTAAGAGCTTGGGAGCAAAAGTCGTTGAAGCAAAATGCGATTCACTGCTGGTGGTAAACCAAGTAAACAAAAGTTTTGAAGTTCGAGAGGATAGGATGCAACGACACTTGGATAAGCTGCAGGTAACTTTTCACCGCTTCAAGGAATAAACTCTGGATCATGTGCCTCGAGAACAAATAGTGAGGCCGATGCACTTGCTAACTGGGGATCCTCGGTTGAAGAAGATGATATCGTCCCGGGGACTATCGTCCAATTATCGAGGTCTGTGGTTGAAGAGGGTCATGCCGAGATACATTCTACTAGTCTGACTTGGGATTGGAGAAACAAGTATATCGATTATTTGAAAAATAGAAAACTCTCATCGGGCCACAATGAATCGAGAGCCCTATGAACCAAGGCTGCTAGGTTCGCATTAGATGAAGATGAAACATTGTACATGATAACGTTCGATGGACCATTAGCGGTATGTTTAGGGCCGGGAGACACCGACTATGTTCTACGAGAAACTCATGAAGGTACTTTTGGGAATCACTCCGACGACGAGTCTTTGATTCAGTAAATTATTAGTGTCACGACCCAAACTGGAGGGCCATGACTAGCACCCGACCATACTTGCCGAGCACCGACGTACATATTATCTAACCTTCTTTATTATCTTTTAGGGCTGACGGGATCAATATAAATGGTAGACA
>MDKF010103618.1:0-19979 GCA_026770625.1 Nicotiana glauca | reverse complement strand
GTTTTTTCCAAAACCAAAAATGCCCGTTAGGCATCCGAAATCACCCTGAGGCCCTCGGGACCTCAACCAAAAATATAAACTCAACCTAATACTTCATTCAAACTTGCTCGGATCATAAAAACGCTACCTTAAACATAAAAAATAACCAAAATCCTAGAATTCGATTCAAACTTAAACTTAAACTTTCAAAATTCATATCCGATGCCGAAACCAACCAAACGACGTCCAAATGACCTGAAAATTTGCAGGCATATCCAAAATCACCTAACGGAGCTAATGCAACTTTCGGAATTCCATTCCGACCCTCGGATCAAATTCTCACCTATCGACCGGATTCTTCCAAAATTCCAGCTTCACCAAACCTAGCTAACTTTCCCTCCGGACCTCCGAATTCACTTTCATTTTCGCTCCTAAGTCACAAATCATCCCCCGAAACTAGTCGAGCGATCGAAAATCCATTCCAAGCCCTCTAACTCATAAGTCAATGCCGGGTTGACTTTTCCAACTTAAGCTTTTCTTAAAGAGACTATTTGTCTCATTTCTATCCAATTTCCACCCAAACCACTTCAAACTCACCAAACACGCATATTAACATACGGGGAAACATATAACGGGGATAACGGGGCTGAAATACAATAAATGACGGGTCGGGTCATTACAAGCAGCACACATGCTCTACTGATATCGGGGCTGGTAGAAGGTACTTGGATCTGCACACAAAACATGTGTGTAACAGTAGTATGAGTACACCACAACGGTACCCATTAAGTGCCAAGCCTAACCTCGGTAGAGTAGTGACGAGGTCATGTCAAACCCTATTGGAATATAATATTTAAGGTAGAAGATATAGTAATATAATGAAAAGACTGATAATTTACAGAAAGGTAACAACACAACACATAGGGATAAACAACAATGGCACTCCCGAGGTACCGCCTCGTAGTCCCAAAAGTAAATACTCAACATGGGAGCTCTAGAGGTACCACCTCATAGTCCCAAAAGTAAATATGCAATAGGGGAGCTCCCAAGGTACTGCCTCTTATTTCCAATAGTAAATATGCAATAGGGGAGCTCCCGAGGTACCACTTCCTAGTCCCAAAAGTAAACACACACATAATCGATGGATTAACGAATTTACAGCAAGAAATCCTACAGTTAAAGACTAAATACAAAATCAAGAAAAAATATGAATTCAACTAAGCATGTTACACATATTTCAAATAAGCATTTCAGACACGTAGAGACGCGATAGTAGGCTAAACATGATAACTACACATGCTATGATAACTCATTTAAGATATAACATGTTACTATTCAGTAAAAATCAGATCTTCAACAATTAGCCCGTGTACGCACTTGTCACCTCGCGTACATGCCACTCATATATCACAAATTATTACAACAGTACCAAATCCTAAGGGGATTTCCCCCACACAAGGTTAGGCAAGTCAGTTACCTCGAACCAAGCTCAATCAGTCAATAAGAATGCTTTTTCCTCGACTTTCCAACTCTGAATGGTCCAAATTTAGCCAAAAGTAATTACATACTATAAATATATCTATAAGAAACTAATTTAAGTAATAAAATTAAGATTTTAACAAGAAATTAGAAAATCACCCCAAAAAGTCGACCCGGACCCATGTCTCAAAATCGGATAAAAGTCACAAAATCCGAACACCCATTTGACCACGAGTTTACCCATACCAAAATTACTCAAATCCGACACCAAAATCTCGATCAAAACTTCAAAATTCCTAAGAACTTCCCCTCAATTTTCCCCAATTTTCCATCCCAAATCACTAATTTAATGATGAAATCAAAGGCATAATTACGGAAATTAGCCAAAATTAAGTAAGAATCACTTACCCCAAAAACCCACGTGAAAATCTCTCCAAAATTTGCCTAATTCCGAGCTCTCAAATCCAAATAGTGAAAAATGACATAAACCCTCAATTTTGAACTTTTAAAAATTTGCTTAGGTAATTCCTTCTTCGCAAACGGGGAAGCTTCCTTTCATTCGCGAAGCACAAAAATGCTTTTGCCCAAAAACCTTCTATGCGGATGCAAGGGCCCACTCGCCAATACGGTGAACACTGACCCCAGGCCATAGCGAACGCGGAGCTTCAGTCGCTAACATGTAGGCTAAAAGCCTAAGGCCCTAACTGATCGATCCTCTACGCGAACACAATGTCCCTCACATGAACGCGTAGACCTCAGACTCCTCAGCTTCACGAACGTAGGACCTTAATCGCGAAAGCGAAGGCAAAAATTCCAGCAACACTTAACTCCTCTAAACGAACGCGGGAGAACCATCACGAACGCGTAGAAGGAAACCAGACACCAGATCTTCTGAAGCTTCAGCCATTATCCAAGTCAAAATTCTAATTCTTTAACCATCCAAAATCCACCTGAGGCCCTAGGGACCTCAACCAACTATACCAACTAGTCCTAAAACAACATACAAATTTAGTCGAGCCTTCAGATCACATCAATAACGCTAAAAATACGAACCGCACCCCAATTCAAGCTTAATGAACTTAGGAAATTCCAACTTCTACAAACGATGACGAAACCTATCAAAACACGTTCGATTGACCTAAAATTTTGCACACAAGTCACATTTGATATTACAAACCTATGCCAACTTTTATAATCAAAATTCGACCCCGATATAAAAAAAGTCCACTCCTGGTTAAACTCTTCAAAAATCTTTCAATTTTCTAACTTTCACCAAACAACGCCGACATGACCTACGAACCTCCAAATGAGCATCCAGATGCGCTCCTAAGACCAAAATCACCATACCGAGCTATTGGAACTTATGAAACTCTATTCCGGAGTCATCTTCACATAGGTCAACCTACGGTCAACTCTTACAATTTAAACATCACACTTAGGGACTATGTGTCCCATTTCACTCTGAAACTCTCCCGAACCTGATACCAAATACTCCGGCAAGTCATGTAAGCATAAAATAAAGCAAAGGGGATAATAAATAGGGGATCGAGGCTCATACTCTCAAAATGACCGACCGGGTCATTACATACATTCTTCTGCTCGGGTATTGTATTTTACCCAGTTAAAAAAGTTGTTGTCATTGTTACTCTCGTACGTTATTGTGATTTATCATGGAAATTGTTCCTGGGCAGGATATTAGTTTTCCAACAACATGCTCGTTGTCTTTTCAGTATTCATGTCTCACAAAAGATAATTATGAGAAATGATGTCTACGTATGAAAGCCATTCTTGGCTCCCAAGATGTTTGAAAATTATAGACATAGGGTATGCAAAACCCGATAATGAGGAAGTTCCACCTCAAAATGAAAAAGATGTCTTGGCAAAGACAAGGAAGAAGGATCAACAAGACCTCATGCTCATCCTCCAATATTTGGGTAATGCCATGTTTAAGAAGGTGGCCGATGCTACCATCTCAAAGGAAGCTTGGAAGATTTTACAAAATTCTCTCCAAGGAATTGACAAGGTGAGAAAGGTAAAACTTCAAACTCTAATGGCTGATTTTGAAGTTTTAAAAATGAAAGAATCTGAATTCATTTCGGATTATTGTTCAAAAGTGAAGGTTGTTGTAAATTAATTGAGAAGATACGGGGAGGATATAGTAGATGTCCGTGTGGTAGAAAAGATCCTTCGCACTTTAATAGCTAAATTTAATTTTGTAGCGTGTGCTATTGAGGAGTCTAATGATTTATAGCCCGTTTGGCCAAGCTGCAAAAATCAGCTTATTTTGAGAAGCACTTTTTTTCAAAAGTTCTTTTTTCAAAAGTGCTTTTCTCAAAAGTACTTTTGGTAAGAAGCAGTTTGTGTTTGGCTAATTAGTTTGAAAAGCACTTTTGAGCAGCAATTAGTGTTTGGCCAAGCTGTTAAAAACTGCTTCTAAGTGTATTTTTCTCAAAAGTGCTTCTCAAAAAAGTACTTTTGGAGAGAAGCTACTTTTTTCTGCTTCTGCTTCTCCTCAAAAGCACTTTTTTTCCTTCCAGAAGCTGGCCAAACACCTCAATTTTTGGCCAAAAGTGCTTTTGGAAAAAAAAAGAAGCACTTTTGTCCAAAAATAAGCTTGGCCAAACAGGCTATTAGACTCTATGACAATAGAGCAGTTGGAGGGTTCTTTACAGGACCATGAAGAAAAGATCAAGTGGAGACAAGAGTGTCGCTAGAGAAACTTCTTAAAACTCAGGCATCATTTAAGTATTATGGAGGTGAAAACAGCTATCGAGGGAATGGACGAGGACGAGGCCGTGGTAGTCATGGAAGAGGAAGAAGTAATGGTAACAACTTCAATAATCAAGTTAAAATCCACCAAACATTCAGAGATCGTGATCATGGACAAAGAGGAGAAAGAGTATGTGGCTACTACCAAGAAAATAATGGACAAAGGTATGATAAATTAAAAATTAAGTGTTATAATTGCCATAAATTTGGCCATTACTCTTGAGAATGTCGTATCATTATTGACGAGAAAGCTAACCTTGTTGACGACAAGAAATAAGTAGATGAGTCAACATTGTTGTTGGCACTCAAAGAAGAAAACAAGGATGATTGTGGCTCATGCTATTTGGACAATTGAGCAAATAATCATATGTGTGAATGCAAATACAAGTTTGTAGAGATAAATAGAATGGTGAAAGGTAATGTATCCTTTGCAGATACCTCAAAGATTCAAATTGAAGGGATAAGTACGATTCTAATCTCCTGTAAAGATGGTAGTCAAAAGATAATTCAAGATGTTTATTGTGTGACAAAATTAAAAAATAATATTTTGAGTTTGGGCCAACTTCTTAAAAAGGAATATGACATCCACATGAAAAATATGCATCTTTGGCTTAGAGATTCAAATGGAATTCTAATTGCTAAAGTGCATATGGCAAAGAATAGATTATTTTTTCTAAATCTTAAAACAATTGATGCAAATTATTTGAAGGCTAATATGCAATATGAATCATGGTGTTGGCACATGCGATTTGGGCACTTAAATTTTGAAGTGCTCAAATCAATGGGAGAAAAGATCGTGGTACCATCAATCAACCATCCCAATAAATTGTGTGAAGCTTGTCTTCTTGGAAAACATGCAAGGAGAAGTTTTCCAAAGGAGTACATATCAAGATCAACCAAGCCGCTCCAGCTTATTCACACTAATATGTGTAGACCAATCAATCCACCTTCCTTTGGTAATAGATACTTTTTGCTTTTCATTAATGACTTTAGTAGAAAGAATTGGGTTTATTTCTTGAACAAAAAATCTTAATCTTTTGTTGCTTTTAAAAATTTCAAAGTACTTGTGAAAAAATAAAGTGGCTATGAAATAAAAGCTTTAAGGTCCGATAGAGGAGGCGAATTCACTTCAAAAGAATTTAATAACTTTTACCAATCTCATGAAATTCGTCACCCTCTAATGGTACCTTATTCACCCTAATAAAATGGAGTTGCAGAGGGAAAGAATCGAATGATTCTTAATATGGCTAGATTTATGTTGAAAGCTAAAAGTATGCCCAAGGAATTTTGGGCAGAAACTACTTCTTGTGCAGTTTATTTGAATAACAGGTCTTCAACAAGAAATGTTAGTGATCAAACTCCTCAAGAAGCATGGAGTGGAAGAAAGCCAAGTGTCAAGAACTTGAGAATCTTTGGCAGCATAGGCTATGCTCATATGCCACAACAAGGGAGAGCGAAGCTTGACGTTCGAAGTGTCAAGCATCTATTTGTTGGCTATGATACAAGTTCAAAATGATACAAGTTATACAACCCAAGCAGCGGTAAGGTGGTGGTGAGTCATGCTGTTGAAATTGATAAAGAATGAGCATGGAATTAGGAAGCTCAGGAAGAAACTTAATATGATTTTCTTCCATACTTTGGTAATGATAAAGAACCAGAAACCATGAAAACTGTGCAGGATACTACTCTATCTTATTCTCTAATCAATGTTGCATCTCCTTCTTCTCAACAAAGTTCAAATGAACAACCACAAAGGACGGGGAGTATTCAAGAGCTCAATAATGACACAGAAGAAGTTACTAGTTTTGGTTTTTGATATTGTCTCTTTGCTAATAGAGAACCAACAAACTTTGATGAAGCTATTTCAAATAAAATGTGGAGACAAGCTATGCAAGAGGAGATCGAGTCAATAGAGAAGAACAACACTTGGTAGTTAACAACACTTCCCAAGGATCATCGAGCAATTGGAGTTATATAACCATACAAGACAAACAAGAATATTTATGGAGATGTGGAGAAATACAAGGCATGACTTGTGGCTAAAGGCTACAAGAAAATTCAAGGCATTGACTATGAAGAAGTCTATGCACTTGTTGCCCACATGGAGACGTTCGTTTGCTGTTCTCTTTGGCGGCACAAACAAAGTGGAAAATCCATCAACTAGATGTCAAGTCAGCCTTCTTGAATGGCTATCTTGAAGAAGACGTCTATGTTCAACGATCATTAGACTTCTTTGGTCAAAAACCATGAAGATAAAGTGTTGAAGTTAACCAAAGCTTTATATGGATTGAAGTAAGCCCTGTGAGCATGGAATAGTTGCATGGACAAGTATTTTCAAAACAATGGGTTTACTCATTTTCTCCATGAATATGCTATTTACCTAAAGTTTATACTAATAGAGATATCTTGCTTGTTTGTCTTTATGTTGACGATCATATTTTCATGGGTAATAACCCAAGTTTGTTTTAAGCTTTTAAGAAAGATATGTCCCATGGGTTCGGGATGGCGGATGTAGGGCTCATGTCATACTACCTGGGCCTAAAGGTTAAGCAAAAGGAGGATGAAATTTTCATCTCTCAAGAAAGTTATACAAAAGAGATATTGAAGAAGTTCAACATGCTCAATTGCAACCCCATGAACACACCGATGAAGAGTGTGACAAAATTGTCCAAGATTGATGAAGGAGAAAAAATGGATCTCACATTTTTCAAAAGTCTTATGGGAAGTTTGAGGTACTTGACTTGTTTCAGGACAAATATACTCTTTGCAGTTGGAGTAGTAAGTCACTTCATGGAAGTTCCTACCTCCACTCACTTGAAGGTCACTAGAAGAATTCTTCGTTACCTAAAAGGTATGATCAACTTTAGGTTATTTTATTCTTCTTCTAATGACTTCAACTTATAGGATATTGTCATAGTGATTATGCGGGAGATATTGATGATAGAAAAAGACCAACTGATTTTGTGTTTTTCTTGGGTGATTGTGTTATTTCCTGGAGTTCAAAAAAATAATCAATTGTTACTCTATCGACTTGTGAAGCTGAATATGCTGCGGCAACATCTTGTGCATTTCATGCTATTTGGATGAAAAAATTAGTGAAAGAGCTCAATTTGTTACAAATTGAAGCTACAGAGATTTGTATTGATTACAAATCTACACAGGAACTTGCCAAGAATCCGGTGTATCGTGATCGAAGCAAGCATATAGATACAAGATATCACTTCATCAAAGAATGCATTGTTGAGAAGGAAGTAGAACTCAAATATGTGAAGTCTCATGATCAAGTTGGAGATATTTTTACAAAACCTCTCAAATTTAAATATTTTCATAGATTGAGATCAAGACTTGGAATGAAGAAGAAAAATTAAAATTAAGGGGGAGATTCGTGGGACAAATCTAAATAAAAAAAGAAAATAATATGGCAACAAGCTACAAACACAATTTGCATATGGACGGTGAAGCAAATTGGCAATTTGGAATGCAAATTGCAAAAGCCAAATCTGATTGGCTACTTTGGGTAGTGAGGCTATCTATAAACAACGACCCTCACTTTCATTTCATGTACACCAAATCAAGAGAAGCAACAGAGAATTAGAGAGAGTAATCCACAGATTGTAGTTTGTGTAAACATTTAGAATTGAGAATCGACATAGAAGCTTTTAGAGAAGAAAAACCCTAAGGCAACAATAAAGAAATGAGAGAGAATTATCTAAGAGTTTGTTATTTTGATATAAAATGAACATTGGTCTCCAAATGAATATAACTATTGTGTGTATATATATATATATATTTAGAAGAACAATTGGGTCGGGTCGCACCCTTTAAATACAAATAGATTCGCGTCCGCTTATTTGTGGTTTGTGGGTTGCTACTTTGAGACGAGTTGTTGTATGTTGGCCTGTGAATCATCATATTGGGCTCTAACACCCCTCTCCCCCAGCCCACAAGTTGGATGGGGAATCCATTCCAAGCTTGGAAATAAAGGCCTATTGTTGAATCACCAGCAGAGACTTAGTGAAGATATCAACCAATTGAGAAGTAGTTGAAATGGAATGAAGACTGATAACCCCAGCAGACAGAGCATTGCACACAAAATGATAGTCCAACTCGATGTGTTTAGTCCGTTCATGAATCATAGGGTTCTTAGCAATATGAGTCGCCACTTGATTGTCACAAAATACATTAACAGGTATGAGAGAAGAAACTCCAAGTTCACCAAGCAACCGCAGAATCCATGTAATCTCAGCAACCAACAATCGTAATTCTATATACTCTGCCTCAGCAGAAGACAATGCAATAGTACGCTTTCTTGGATTTCCAAGAGACATGACACCTACCAAGAAATAAAATAAAGCCACTAACTGACTTCCTAGAATCATTGCAACTAGCCCAGTCAGAGTCACAATAACCTTGAAGTGAGAAATCAGAAGCAGTAGAAAGACGCAAACCTAAGCGAGAAGTACCAGCCAAGTGTCGAAGCACATGCAAAGCATCATCTAAATGAGAAACTCTGAGTGGTGACATAAACTGACTTAAATGTTGAATAGTTCAAGACAAATCAGGTTTAGTATGTTGAAAATAATTGAGTTTCCCCACAAGTCTTGTGTACATAGAAGGATCATGCAAAAGATCACCCAATTCAGCAGACAATTTCACATGTGGATCAAGGGGAGCCACCATAGAGGAGACATCAGAACAGTGAAATTCAGAAAGCATATCCATAATGAACTATGTTGACTAAAGAGAAAACAAGAATGCTCTTTAGTAATTTCCAAACCAAGAAAATAATGAATTTCCCCAAGGTCCTTAATCTTAAATGCAGAAAATGTTTAATGTAACAACCCGTAAATTTGAATCAGTTGTGGATGCAATAATTGAGTATTAATGTGATGGTTATCAATTGGTTATGATAGTAAGCGTACGAGGCATATCATAAGTGATTTGGGGGTACAAGGAAATACCTAAGTCTAAGCCAAGTTTGAAAATTACATGATAGACTAAAATTCTAAATGAGCACGCTCAAGACTATACTTTGGACGAGAATATCTACATTTATATAAGGTATTATGTGATTCACAACCTATCAAATGAAAGATCTTGAGTTTAGTTTTTAACGCTTCAAACCGTTCGTTATTTGGACATCCTACAAGAAGTTATGACCAAATTACTAAAGACATACCACCCAGTTATTTTGGCGGACAGCGAAGCGAGCTCGCTTCGCCAAAGTAGACGCGAATTTTTGTCTTCCCTTGAATGCAATGGACAGCAAAGCGAGGACACTTCGCTAGAGTATACGCGCCCCAGTCCCAGCTCTTTTAAGCCAATTTCAGGGTTCATTTTTCCTTAGTTCTTTTGGACAAATTTTGGGGTCTTCTTCCACCCTCTCAAGACCTCCAACCCCTCCCATATTCAAGGTAAGCAATATCCATTAACTTGGTGTGAAATTCCATCATTCTTACACTAGTATTGATGAAATCTACTCATAAAACACATAGATCTTCAAGAAATTCCTTCAACAACTCAAAGGAGGGTTTTGCAAGATTTCTTCCAAAAAGATAATCCTACACCTTTAGACTTACATGTATAGATTTATTAAGGGAATATGGGTATTAATAAGTGTTTAACTCTTGGTATGGTGATTGGAAACCATAAGTTCCTAATTTAATTACACAACTATTATAGAGATTAAAAGATGTTTATTTAATGGAACTTTATTGGTTAAGGGTGTTGTTTACCTTAATGATAAAGAATAATATTGATTATAACCATTTGAGACTTTAGAATTTATCCAAGAGCAAGAGAATTGGTTATTGGGTGTAGAAACACCATGAATAGGGATTATGAAGCTTTATACTCACCAAGTGTTTGATAAATGCCTAAGTGACCAAAACATGAATATTGTTGCTAATTTGGAATCCCTTTGAATTGTATTGATATAGATTAAAGTTGAAAGGGTCGGAGAATGTTGTATTATGCTCAAGAGAAGGAATTTAAGGTATGTGAGGCTAACTCTCTATGTTTGGGAATTTTAATGATTCTCCCTACACTACGTTTCATTTACGACGTATCAATTGCCTTAGAAATATAGTTAAGCCTAGTTCCTTGAATAGTTGTAGTACTTCTATTCCCTAGCTTCATAACTCGTTCATGACTTTCATTCTGAACATTGTGAGCTCAGTTCGTATTCAATATAGACTAGGGCTTGATGTCCCTAAGTCTCAGTGTAGCTTACTCAGCATGTCATAAATAGTTGAAGTTTCAGTATTCATAATCAGTTCAAGAATACATGTCCCAGTCTAGACCTATTTAGTATTCCAGTATTATGTAACTCACTGTGATCCAGTGTTCCAATATTATGTAACTGTGTATGATTCAGTATTTTACTATCATATATTGCAGTAGGATTCCCAGTTCCTGATTTTAAATCCATAAATGTTGAACACTTGTATTTGGGCCTGAGGCTGCAGTTTATGCTTTGTGAATATTTGGGCCTGAGGCTGCAGTTTATGTATTTTGGACCTGAGGTCGCAGTTATGTATACGTATACTTGGGCCCGAGGCCTCAGTTTGTGCACATACATATATGCGCTGAAGCCGCAGTTTAATATTCAGATAAACAGGTTGTTCATCATTCAGAGGAGGGAGTATTCATATCCTTACTTCCTTTCAGTTCAATTATTAGTTTTTTTTAGTTATCAGTTAATTCCCAGTTATCAGTTCTGATATCAGTTATCAGTTATCAGTTATCATTTCAGCTTCAGTTTCAATAGTTATTATTTTAGTTATCAATTATAAATTCTCAATTATCAGCTTAGTTTCAGTTTCAACATTTATAATTCTTTCTTTCAGTTGCTTTTCATACCAGTACAATTCAAATGTACTGACGTCCCTTTTGCCCGGGGCATGCATCTCACAATACAGGTAATGATTTACAGGTTGATGATTTCGAGTGCTAGGATTCTCGTACTAGCTATTTGGTGATCCCAATTCTTTCAGGGCATTATCATTACCTTACAGTCTTTAGTATTTTCAAATAGTCAATGTTTTCAGTATTTCATTAGAGGCTTCATAGACTAGAGTAATAGTTAGACAGAGTCTCATACTTTTCATGTTAAGCTATATGGGCTACAAATATGTTTCAGAATTGTATTAGTATTTCCGCACTTTGATTTATATCATTCATACTTTCAGTATATCAGCATGTGTTAGTTTATCTTCCGCATTCAGTATGTTATGATATCACATATTGATTCAACCAGCCAGTTGGTTTGCTCAGTCACATGTAGTCAGGCACTGAGTTTTGTGTTACGTACAGGCCCAGGTTCGGGGCGTGACAAAGCTTTGTATCGGAGCCTAGGTTCAATAGTCCTAGGGAGTCTATGAAGTCGTGTCCAGTGGAGTTTCCTTTATATATGTGTGTTGGACACTCATATAAATGGTTAACTACTAGGACATTCAAGATTGTCTCACTTCTTTCTACTCTAGATCGTGTCATGAAGCTTAGAGCAATAGTTAACCTTCTCTTCCTATCGAATTCCAAACATATTGGATGCCCAAGCAACGTGCAGGGAAACAAACCCTAAGGTTCTAGAGAGGACAATTGCCCATTGGGTATATCTATGGAGTACATATTGGTAACAAAATAAGATTTGAGAGGATGTTGAAAGTGGAATGTAATGGATAGTAGTACAAATTAGAGCATAACCTTATTTGAAAGTACAAAAGCAGTCATTATGTTTTATGGTTATCAGTTTAACTCAGTTACCAGTTATGCAGTCTTTCAGTTAGCAGGTTTATGGTTATTCAGTATGACAGTTGTTTGTTATTCAGTTACCAGACCTCCAATTTTTAGTGTATCAAAATCTCTGGAGATTTGTGAGTATATAGTGATGCATATGGATGCTCAAAGAAAATGTAAGTAATAGTGATTATAATGACATCTTTGCATGTTTTAGGTATTAAGACCCAAGACTCACCGGATGGTGCATGTAGTGATTATCAGATGTGTATTGCAGTGTATCCGTATGTCAGACCTCACAATGTAACAGGTTAAGAATTCAACTGCATCAGGTATAGAATTGATCACTATAGTTTTGGACAGAAAATAGCCTAAGGGAAATATAACTAAGAATAAAATGATGTACGAAATGAGAACCAAGAGCAGGTGACATTGAATTTTAGGGAATGATTTTAAGTTGGTTAGATTTATTCAAAGCAGAACTAGAAAGTACCATATTAGTGAATTTGTATACGAAGTGGATATTATTATGAGATAAAAGATATGACAGTTCTCCCTTCACATGATGTGACTATGTGTTTAGGCCAGAGGTTTATAGTCTGAAGTGATTTTGAAGTGTATAGAAAGTTTGGGGTTAGATATTCCAATTTTGTTTAAGACAGATGAAATTTCTCTAAGTGTGATCCATGTGCATAGTTCAAAAAGAATAATAGTGTACGAAAAGAGAATATGGTCAGATGATGAGGGAAGTTAGGATAAACTTTATGTTGCACTTTAGTTATTCAAAGAAGAGAAAGAAAACATGATGCTAGCAGGTGGTTAGTAAAAGAAGAGTAAATAAGTTTTCAGTAAATACATTGAATTAGCAATTTTAGCAGAGCTAGTAGAGGTAAGATTTGATTCACTTAGTCGGGTTAAATCTAGTGAGTAGATGATAGTTTGAAATACCGAACATATGTTAGAACCCAAAGAGTTTAAGTTAAACCTGAAGTACAGTGACAGTGGAAAAAATAGCTAGCAGTAAAAGAGCAAGCAGTAGAAGAATAGCTTTTAGGAATTATCGAAATGTGGTTTCTCCAAGATTGATAGTGTGAGCAGAGTTAAATTATTAAGATGGTGTATGATAGTTGTGGGTACATTAGCTTTCCGTTATGTGAATAATTTAGTTTTTCTAGCTCAGAAGTAAGTTTGAAGATGAGTAGTCATTGACGTAGAGTGCAAGGAATTGCAGAAAATAAGGAAAGTTATTCGGATCCCAACAAAAAGAGAAGGATCCGCAAGTATAAGATCTTTGGTCTAAGGGATGATGTGAAAATTTTCAGTAAGTCCAGTTAGAGATTTGAAACCCAAATAGTTAGCATGGAATATGAAAAAGAAAATTAGTTCGGTAATAAGAAAATTGTATAATTACTACAAGGAATAAGTCTAGCATGTGTAAGAAACACAAAGTGAGTAGAATGATCACCGAGCTTAGTTATTGGTGATAAAGTGATCATAGAAAAGCTATAAAATCATGCCCAGTTATGTATTACGAGGGTTGTGCCATTGCACGAGACCCTTCCGAGTAGTGGTCAAAGACTTAGCTCACAACAAGACTATAAGTGTTTTCAGGAAGTGCTTAGAAAGATAATCAAGTGTGGGAAGTATAGCTCATGAATGAGGTAGACAAGGGAACTATGTTGAAAGAAGTTCATTGCTTAGCCAAGGTAGGAGTTTGAGTTTCTGACACCAAAGATAGTGGAGTTGTTATCTAGAATAGGACATATTCCTCCTTAGTAGCCGAAGTGAAGGAGAAACGGTTTGGTGATCCCTACTTATTGCAGCTGAATGAAGGAATTCACAAACACAAGACTATGGCTTTTGAACAGGGGGAGATGATAGTACTTTGAGGTACCCCGATAGATTATGCGTTCCAACCATAGATGGACTTAGTGAGGAAGGAAGATGTTAGAAGCCCATAATTCCAAGTATTCTATCCACCCAGGTTCCCCAAAGATGTATCATAATCTCAAGAATTATTGATGGAACGAAATGAAAAAGAAGGTTGCAGACTTTGTGGCCAAGTGTCTGAATTGTCATTAAGTGAAAGTCGAGCAGCAGAAAACCAAGTATTTATCTCAAAACACACACATCCTTTAGTGAAGATGGTAAATATGGACATTATAATAGGATTATCTTGCTCAGTTTGAAAGCATGATTTTTATGGCCGAAGGTGTAGATCACTAATTGGTTGGTCTAAAATTGGTGAAAGGGAGTGATGAGACCAAATTTGGTCTATCAGGCTATAGAGAAAGTTAAGTGGATTCAAGAGCATTTGAAGACAACTTAGAGCCGCCAAAAATCCTATTTGAATGTGCGTCATAGAGACCTAGAGTTTCAAGTTGATGATTGGGTATTTCTGAAAGTGTTGCTTGTGAAAAGGTTTATGAGATTTGGGAAGAAGGGGAAGCATAGTCCCTGCTATATTGGGCCATATAGATTCTTGCGAAGGATCGGTCAATTAGATTATGAGTTGGAGTTGCCACCATAATTAGTGGTGGTATAGTCAGTATTTCATATTTCATGTTATAATATTCAAGTTTTCAGTACTCAGATACTCATGTCAGTTCAGTACTCAGATACTCATGTCAGTCTAGTACTCAAATATTCATGTCAGTCCAATACTCAGATACTCATGTCAGTTCAGTACTCAGATACTCATGTCAGCTCAATACTCAACTACTCATGTTAGTCCAATACTTAGACATTCATGCCAGCTTAGTACTCAGATTACTCAAATATTCATGCCAGTTCAATATTCATTTACCCATGTTAGTTCAGTATTCACGTATCCATGACATACCAATATTTAGTCAATGCAGTAGTCATCTAGTTCAGTATCTCAACAGTTCATTAATCATGTATTAATTCAGTTTAGTATGCGAGTGTTAATGAAAGTTCACGTTCCTACCAGACCCATTTAAGGTCCGGAGTTAGCCGAAGATACAGCCAGGGCAATCATTCGAGGACGAATGATCCCAAGGGGGAGATAATGTAACACCCCGTAAATTTGAATCAGTTGTAGATGCACTATATGAGTATTAATGTGATGGTTATCAATTGTTTATGATAATAAGCGTACGAGTCATATCATAAGTGATTTGGGGTCCAAGAAAAGACCTAAGTCTAAGCTAAGTTGGAAAATTACATGATAGACTAAAATTCTAAATGAGCACGCACAAGACTATATTTGGATGCATATATCTACATTAATATAAGGTATTATGTGATTCAAAACCTATCAAATGAAATATCTTTGAGTTTAGTTTCTAACGCTTCAAACCGTTCATCATTTGGACATTCCTACAAGAAGTTATGACCAAATTACTAAAGACATACCACCCAGTTATTTTGGCGGACAGCGAAGCGAGCTCGGTTCGCCAAAGTAGACGTGGATTTTTGTCTTCCCTTGAATGCAATGGATAGAGAAGTGAGGACACTTCGCTAGAGTAGACGCGCCCCAGTCCCAGCTCTTTTAAGCTAATTTCAGGGTTCATTTTTCCCTAGTTCTTTTGGACGAATTTTGGGGTCTTCTTCCACCCTCTCAAAACCTCCAACCCCTCCCATATTCAAGGTAAGCAATCTCCATTAACTTGGTATGAAATTCTATCATTCTTACACTAGTATTGATGAAATCTACTCATAAGACACATATATCTTCAAGAAATTCCTTCAAGAACTCAAAGGAGGGTTTTGCAAGATTTGTTCCAAAAAGGTAATCCTACACCCTTAGACTTACATGTATGAATTTATTAAGGGAATATGAATATGAATAAGTATTGGAACTCTTGGTATGGTGATTGGAAACCATAAGTTCCCAATTTAATTACACAACTATTATAGAGATTGAAAGATGTTTATTTAATGGAACTTTATTGGTTAAGGGTGTTGTTTCCCTTATGGGTGATAAAGAATAATATTGATTATAACCATTTGCGACTTTAGAATTTATCCAAGAGAAAGAGAATCGGTTATTGGGTGTAGAAACACCATGAATAGGGATTATGAAGCTTTATACTCACCAAGTGTTTGATAAAATGCCTAAGTGACCAAAACATGGATATTGTTGCTAATTTGGAATCCCTTTGAATTGTATTGATATAGATTAAAGTTGAAAGGGTTGGCGAATGTTGTATTATGCTCAAGAGAAGGAATTTAAGGTATGTGAGGCTACCTCTCTATGTTTGGGAATTTTAATGATTCTCCCTACACTACGTTTCTTTTACGACGTATCAATTACCTCAGAAATATAGTTAAGCCTAGTTCCTTGAATAGTTGTAGAACTTCTATTCCCTAGTTTCATAACTCGTTCATGACTTTCATTCTGAACATTGTTAGCTCAGTTTGTATTCAATATAGACTTGGGCTTGACGTCCCTAAGTCTCAGTATAGCTTACTCAGCATGTCATAAATAGTTGAAGTTTAAGTGTTCATAATCAGTTCAAGAATACATGTCCCAGTCTAGTCCTATTTAGTATTCCAGTATTATGTAACTCAGTGTGATCCAGTATTCCAGTATTATATAACTCAGTGTGATTCAGTATTTCACTATCATATATTGCAGTATGATTCTCAGTTCCTAATTTTAAATCCCTGAATGTTGAACACTTGTATTTGGGCCTGAGGCCGCAGTTTATGCTTTATGTATCTTGGGTCCTGAGGCCACAGCTTATGCTTTATGCATTTTGGACCTGAGGTCACCGTTATGTATATGTATACTTGGGCCCAAGGCCGCAGTTTGTGCCCATACATATATTGGGCCTGAGGCCGCAGTTTAATATTTAGATAAACAAGTTGTTCATCATTCATAAGAGGGAGTATTCATATCCTTACTTCCTTCCAGTTCAATTTTTACTTATTTTTTTAGTTATCAGTTATCATATCAGTTACCAGTTATCAGTTAATTCCCAGTTATCAGTTCAGTTACCAGTTATCAGTTCTGATATCAGTTATCAGTTATCATTTCAGCTTTAGTTTCAATATTTATTATTCAGTTATCAATTATAAGTTCTCAGTTATCAGCTTAGTTTCAGTTTCAGCATTTATAATTCTTTCTTTCAGTTGCTTTACATACCTGTACAATTCAATTGTACTAACGTCCCTTTTGCCCGGGGCCTGCATCTCACAATGCAGGTAATGATTCCGAGTGCTAGGATTCTTGTACCAGATATTTGGTGATCCCAATTCTTTCAGGGCTTTATTATTATCTTACAGTCTTTAGTATTTTTAGACAATCAATGTTTTCAGTATTTCATTAGAGGCTTCATAGACTAGAGTAACAGTTAGACAGGGTCTCATGTTTTTCATGTTAAGATATGTGGGCTACAAATATGTTTTAGAGTTGTATTAGTATTTCCGCACATTGATTTATATCATCCAGACTTTTAGTATATCAGCATGTGTTAGTTTATCTTCCGCATTCAGTATGTTATGATATCACATATTGATTCAACCAGCCAGTTGGTTTGCTCGGTCACATATAGTCAGGCACCGAGTGTCGTGTTACGTCTAGGCCCAGGTTCGGGGCGTGACATTTAAGGTTGTCAATTTCAGTCAAATCAACCCCAGCAACTAGAATATCATCAATATACTCAGAAATCACACTTAAAGACCCATTAACCAACTTAGTAAACAAAGATTAATCATTGAGACTGGGATGAAAACCTTTAGATTGAAGAACTGATGATTATTTGGCATACCATTGCCTTGAGGCCTGCCTCAGTCCTTAAAGAGACATATTTAACTTGCAAGAAAGAGTAGATGAAAAGGTAGAAAAATTGGATTGCACAGTTAGACTAAGAGGGAGCTTCATAAACACTTATTCATCCAAATTTCCATGCAAAAACACATTATTAACATCCATTTGAAAAATATCCAATTTCTTTTCACATCAATAGACAATAAACACCTTATAGCGGTTTACCATAGGTGAAAACGTTTTCGTAAAATCAATACCTTCTTGTTGATTGTCCCCCCTATTGACTAATCTAGCTTTATACCTTTCAATAGAGCCATCAACCTTTTGTTTAATCTTATACATCCATTTACAATGAATGGCCTTCTTCCCTTGAGGAAGAGGTACAACAATCCAAGCGTTGTTAGCCTTAGGACCTGAAATTCTTTAACTATTACATCTTGCCAAGAAGGATTGGATACTGCTTGATGATAAAAGTGAGTTTCCAGCATACAAGACTCGGGAATTGAAAAAGTAGGTTTAGAATTAGACACAGAAGTACACACATAATCACCCAAGTATCCATGAGTTTGATGAATTCTAGTGGACTATCTGAGAGTAGGAACATATGGATCACATGGAAGAAGTCTAGGAGATTTTCTGAGAGGAGGAACATATGTGCATGAAGGAATGAAAGTAGAAGATAGAATAGTAGGAAAAGAAGTTGAAGAAGGGAGAAGAATCAGGATTATTCATAGGAGAAGGTGGAAGATCAGAATCAAAAGAGGAAGGAGGAAATAGATGAACAGAGGAAGAATTAGAGAAAGGGAAAACGTGTTCATGAAAACTACATCTCTAGAATGAAAAATGGTAGAAGAGGACAAATTTAGAAGCTTATAAGCTTTCTTCCCAGGACTATAACCAAGTAAAATAGATGATATTACTCTGGATTTGAATTTATCTCTATGAGGTTTTGGCATAGCAGCAAAGGTTAATCATCCAAATGCCTTGAGGTGAGAAAAAGAAGGAGGAGCACTATGTAGAAGTTCAGAAGGATATTTGTGGTGTAATAAGGGAGAAGGAAACCTGTTTATCAAATTGGTGGCAGTTAGTACACATTCACCCCAGTACTTGATTAGGAGTTTAGATTGGAAAAGAAGTGCTCTTAATGTTTCTAGCAAATGTTTATGTCTTCTTTCTACCACACCATTTTGTTGAGGTGTGTGTGGACAAGAAGTTTGATGTAATATGCCTTGAGCAAAGAAGAAAGAGATTTCCTCAGAACTACTACCTAATTCAAAGTCATTGTTAGACCTAATAGCTTTGATAGGATAACCAAACTGAGTTTGGATCATAACCACAAATGACTTAAGTATGGTGAAAGCATTTGATTTGGATGACAATAAATGAGTCCATGTTGCCCTGGTATAGTCATCCACAAAAGTAATTAAGTATTTTAAACTATTATAGGTTTGTATATGAAAGGTCCCTTATAGGTTTTCAATATCTTTGCCTTATGTTTTGATGATCTAACAAACTTAATGTTAAGAACCAGATAGGGAACCTGACTTACTTGGATTACACTGCATCTAACGGATTCCAGCCAAATATGAACTTGCTACAACTTCAGGTGTTAGGAACCTAGACAAGGACCTGATACTCTTGTGGGTTCCTCACAGCAGTACAAAGTCAATTGGACACAGCTGAAAAAGAAGATTCTGTCACACTACACTATTTCTAGTGCCCACTCATTCTCTGATCAACTAAAGTATAATGATTCAAGGTACTCAACTCAAGACAATATGGGCAGTGTGTACAAGTACCAGATCAGGAACCTGATCCCTTTGTGCTCTTCTAACAGAAGTACGAGTCAACTATACAGCTGGAACACAATTGCAGAAAATAGACATCTGCAACTGTACAAAGAGGAACACAGCAGGGACCCGGTCCCTTAGGGTTCTCTGACAGAAGTACAAGTCAACTATACAACTGGAACACAACTGAGTGAGTGTCCGCAACTGTACAAAGAGGAACACAATAGGGACCTGGTCCCTTAGGGTTCTCTGACAGAAGTACAAGTCAACTACAGCTGGAAAGCAATTGCAGAAAGTAACTACCTGCAACAGTGCAACAGACACTTCCCATTAAGATTGTACATCACTAAGGATGTCTTGTGTAGTATAAACCTTATGCAAGGCATTATGAGCACGTGATTTTTGCCATAAGTAAATTATTCCAAAAGTTGCAAATTAAATAATTTTATAATTTTTAGAAATTTTGTTGCATTTTGACGTATTAATTA